>CAUDMG010002372.1:890738-930738 GCA_958450375.1 Homarus gammarus | reverse complement strand
CGAGCCGACCTCAACAAGTTTTGGCTTGCACTGGGCGGTCAACCAGCTGTAGTATTAGTCCGCCAATACATTAATCGGTTCTAGGGCTTAAATTCCTTACTATTTTAGTAAATATCAAGATGTTTATAATATTCAATAATTTTAAAAGTTTAATATAAATTTTTTTAGTCATTTTAACAATTATTGAACATAATTGAAGGTAAAGTGACTAGTTTAATGTTCGGCATCCAGCCTCTTAACACAGCAAACAGGCGTTAGTCTCTCTCTGTTTTCACTGGAGGTAACATCTTGCTTGAGACTCTCTTCAACTAAATGCTTTTTTTCTGTGTTTCCAAGCAAATTATTGGTCATTTTGAAATTTATTTTGCATATTGACAATGTATAGCGCAGTGCAGTGTTATTTTAAAGAAAATATTCTTTATTTACAACAAGTTTCACTTTAAAAAGCACGTGTTGACATTGTTTGAATCCAGCATGGGGCCTAAGAGATCAAGAAAAGCAATTTCAATCCAAACCAAGCAGGAAATCATAAAAAAACATGAAGAAGGCATTAGAACAAATGCGCTATGCAAAGAATATGGCATGTCGACATCAACTGTGTTGACAATTCTTGCACAGAAAGACAAATTTAAAGAAGTGAAAGTGAGAGACAAATCTACAGGTGTGTTTAAAAGTAGATCCCTAATTACAGAAACTGAGAGGTTACTTGTCATCTGGATTAGGGAAAAACAGATGAAAGGTGATTCAGTTTCTACTGAATTTATTTGTGAAAGAGCCAGGGAGATTTACAGACATTTAAAGACAGATCAACCTGGTTCTTCAGGCACAGAATTTGAAGATTTTCGGGCCAGCAAAGGCTGGTTCGAAAAATTTAAGAAAAGAAGTGACATTTTCAGTGTTGTTAAGCATGGTGAAGCTGCTAGTGCTGATAAGGAAGGGGCAGCAAAGTTTTTAGATGAATTTAAAAAACTGATGGAAGAAGAAAATTATCTTCCACAGCAAGTGTTCAATGTGGACGAAACTGGGCTGTTCTGGAAAAAGATGTCCAAAAGAACATTCATCACCAGAGATGAAGCCTCTTTACCTGGGCATAAACCCATGAAAGACCGTCTCACTCTATTGCTTGGTGCCAATGCTTCAGGGGATTTCCGACTGAAGCCTATGCTTGTCTACCACTCTGAAAACCCCAGGGTGTTCAAGCAACAGAAAGTGGTAAAAACAAAGCTTGGAGTTTATTGGAAGTCCAACCGTAAGGCATGGGTGACAAGACAGCTCTTTAATGAATGGGCTGTTGATGTGTTTTGCCCTTCTGTCAAGAGCTACCTAACCACCAATAAACTCCCTTTAAAGGCTCTTCTCCTCATGGATAATGCTCCTGGTCATGACCCTGACCTTGCCAGAAATTTGGAGTATCAATTTGACTTTGTGAAAGTGTTGTTTTTGCCTCCAAACACTACATCAATCATACAGCCAATGGACCAGAATGTAATCAGCAACTTCAAGAAGTTGTATATGAAGAAAATGTTTAGGAGGTGTCATCAGGCAACTTCCAATGATCCTGAACTAACACTGAAACATTTCTGGAAGACACAATTCAACTTCCTGGAGGCTGTAAAATTGATTGTGTCATCATGGCAAGAAGTCTCCACTATATCCCTCATTTCTTCATGGAAAGCACTGTGGCCATCAGTAGTCCATGATTTTGAGGGATTTGAGGAAGAAACAGAGTTGGACCAGGAGATTGTGTCCATTGGTCAGTCATTGGGCCTTGAAGTGAAGGAGGAGGATGTGGAAGAGCTTGTGATGTCTCATGAGGAGGAACTTACTCCTGATGACTTGAAGCAACTGGATGAGATGTTACAGGTAGAGGCTGACAGTGGTGAAGAGGAAATTGAAAGTGATGACCATATGTCAACTAAAGAGTTGAAAGATGTCATTTACTAGTGGGAGAAGTTCAGGGAACTGGCTTCAAAGCACCCAGAAGTGGAAAAAACTGAACTAACTTTGTGTCATGTTGAGGACTCAGTGGTCTCCTTTAAACATAAGTTAATGGTGAGGAGGAGAGATGCCCCACAGACCACAATTGACACTTTCTTCAGTAAAAGGCAGAGGGAACAAGATGTTATCCCTCAGCCTTCCACTTCAAGAAGGAGAGAGGATGTTCATGGTGGAGAATCTGTCAGTCCAGAGGTTCCTGACATTTTCATGGAAGGTAACTCACCTTCCAAGAAGCAGTAAAATGCTCCTCCTCCTCCTCCACTTCCTTCTCTTCTCCCTTCTCCATCTCCCACTTCAAATTCACATCATCATCATCCAGGAGCCTTCTACATACACACCTCAAAGTAAGTGAACTTTTCTACCTTTTTTGTTGAATTTAGGCAATTTTCGGTGAGCTGGAACCAATTACCCAAAAACACATTGAAACAATGGTTTCGGTTAACGAGCAACCTGCTGGAACAGATTGTGCTCGTTAACCGAGGGACCACTGTATATCGTTTCTCCATCTTGATTTATTTATTTTTTTCCATTTCTGTTTTTATTTATGGTTGGTTAATCCCCATAACAAAATAATAATTAAATGTATTGTAAGAAATATTTCACTTCTCTGGGAGGGAGTTGTCTGGTGTGAAATTTCAGGAAAGTTCCGCGGCAGATGGCCAATGTGTGTATCTCACTTTATGAGTCATCTCATCTGCCTGTAATATTCTTTCTTTAGGATTCTTATAGGCTTCTTTATGTGTGGTGTTTACTATATTGGAATCCCTCAGCGGATGTGAAAGCCGTCCACTCCAGGTAGCCCTGGCGCCTGGGGACATTAGTTCTTAGACTTACTGGCAATACAAAGTTTCTTAATCCTAGCTGTTATGAAATATAGTAGGATGAGGATCAATTCCTCATTTATGGCTGAACCTTGAACTAGGTGAGTGCTCCCTCCTTCTATGAGGTTACATACAAGTCTACAGGAACTTAATGTCTTGAAGCCTTACAACCCCTCTTTGGCTGAGGTGATATATGATTTAATTTTAAATATGAAGTACGGTACTGGTATCCGCCGATTTACAATAGCTGTGCATTCCTGAAACCCCTAATGTAAATGAAAATAACATAAATTGGGCCCCTTTTAACATAGGTTTCAATGGGATATGTTCCTGGCCTGTCCACCACAGATATGTAACACAGAAAAAAACGATCCTACACTAATTAAGAAAACAAATAAATAAACAACCCCCACCACCCACAGAAAAAATTATCCTTCTCTCATTGAATATATACAACACTCACCATGCACAGAAAATACGATCCTACTCTTAAAATAAAAAAAAAACATTACTCACCACAATAATAACAAGCATGGTCGTCATCACATATCCCCTCTGAGGCTAAGGGAACTCTTATTGATGGAGTGGTGACATCACTGACACTGGGACAGCCTCTGGGGGGGTCCAGAGAGGTTAGTGGAGAGACTGGAGATTGAGTTGGAATCGGAGTCCAAGGAGGTGCTGGAGTTGTAGACTTCGGCCTGGCTTTAATTAAGGTAAAGAATTTGGCTGGGTCTGGAGAAGCTGTTGATGAAGAGATCCCTTCCTGGCTGCTGACCCCAGATGTCGACAGTCCTGACTGTGACTGGGACTTGAAGAAGGAAGTGATGGATGTCTGTCTGTCTTCTCCAGGTACATTCCCTGTAATAAAACAACGGCTTCTCCATCGCTGCCTTCAGTGAAGCACTCCTGTTGAAGTTGGGATCATTCTCAGTCAGGATCTCCATGTCAGAGTTGACATAGTCAATGGAATTGCTCAAATGTTTCCAAGTCTGCATCATGGGCAGAGGGTTATCCTCCTCAGCCTCATCAGCTGACTCCTCCAATGCCTGCTGCTTCTGAGCTCCTTGGAGTGGCTTTCCAAGATTTTGGCCACATTCCCTGCATCTACCTCCTGAAAGCTGACCTCCTGGGAGAAGTTAATGATGTCATGGTGTATGGCTACAACATCGGGGAAGCTGCCAAAGTCATGCATGCACTCAGGCCTAACTTTACTCCACATGCTGTTCATACAACTGTGTATGACCTCCTTCTATTACTTGTCGATGCGCCTTATAGCATGCTTGATGTCGTAGCTGCACCAGAATTCTTTGATCAGCTTTCCCTCTCCATCAGTCACTTCAAACAGCTGCGCCATCAGTCGCCTCAAGTAGTAGGCCTTGAATGTAGTGATGATGCCCTGATCCATTGGCTGGATGAGTGAGGTGATGTTCGGGGGCAGGAACATCACAGTAATGTTATCTGTCTTCTCATTTATCGTAGGCGAGTGCGAAGGCACATTGTCGACGATCAGAAGAAACTGGTTGGCTATGTTCTGCTCGGTGGTGTACTCCTTTTGGTGCTTGGAAAGGTAGCCAACCACGTAAGTTTGGCACAACACCATCAAGACCCAGGCCTACTCGGAGCATCGGATGACTGGGAGGTGCTCCTAAATGAAATTCTAAGAACTCTAGGGTTCTCCGGGCAGTACACCAGTATTGGAGTAAGTTTAAGGTCCCCCTTAGCATTAACTTCAAGCACCAGCATAAGACAGTCCTTGGCCGCCTTGAAGCCTGGCGCAGTCTTCTCCTCCTTGGCCAGAAAAGTCCTCGATTTCATCCTGTTCCAAAACAGGACCATCTCGTCAAAGTTCGGGACCTCCTAGGTGGTGTATCTTCCTTCCTCCTCTTTTGCCTTCAGGAGTGCTGGGAAGGCATCAATACTCTCTACATCTGCACTGGCTGCTTTACCAGTCAGACAAAGTTTGTGGAGATTGGAGCGCCTCTTGAACCGTTGAAATTGTCCATAATTTAACTTGAAAGGGGTCTCATCGGCACTGCTCTCACTATTCTCTGCCTTCAGCATCGTCCACAGGTTGCTAGCCGTTTCCATAATGAGCACCTTGGAGATAGGCAACCAGCATCGATTCTGGTCTTGAAACCAGTCCTGCAGTAGCCTCTCCATCACAGGCTCGCACTTCCTCAGGGGCCTAGAACTGGAGCTTGGGATCACATTCTGCACCATGGCCTTCACTTCTGGCACCTTCTTTATAATACAGTAGAAGTCCAAAAATCTGGACTGCTTGGGGATTGGGTCGGTCCAGATTTTCGGATTTTCCGGATTCTCAGGCAGTACTTTTAAAATTCAAATTTAAGGATGAATAAAGAAGAGATGAACAGGTACATTTTGATAGTTTATTCATTAGCAAATATAGCATGCTTCATTTATCAAAACAAGCAATTTTAAAGAAAAAGCTGTGAATTCTAGAATTTTATTCTTTACCTTTTTTATATCATAAATTGTAGACTTTCCAATGCCGTATGTTTCCATTAGAACAGTATTGTTCACACCACGTTCTATTTTCTTAATTATTTCAAGTTTGTCACTCATTTTCAACATGTTCTTCTTTCTCTTCACACAACGAAGTTTATCTACTTTAGGAGCCATTATTATGGGCTTGTACAGTACTCTGTAAATGGAAAGAGTAGGACTCAAAATTACATACGTTGTCACAGTTTGATTGCTCGTTTTAAAGCGGCGACCACGTGGTCGCTTGTTGTCGCTGTGCAGCTGTGGCGCTCACGCATACACACAAAAGCCCGCTAAATTAAAAAAAAAAAGTTTGAGTTTTCGAAAAGTCCGGATTCTCGGGTGGTCCGGATTTCTGGCATCCGTATTTTTGGACTTTTACTGTTGAGACCGTTGACTGCACCACACCAACTGCTCTCGATCCTTCTCCTTTCTCTTGCTGCTTAACAATGTCTAGCTTTGGCTCCAGAGAGATAGTCTTCCTTGAAGCTTTGGCTTGGCTTTCCCAAAGGCAGAAGAGCCAGTAGGACACTTAATAGCCATTTTCAAAATTATACAGTTACACTGATCTCTTCAGTCACCAAAATAGAGCAAAGTCACTTCACAATCACTAAAATTGGCAAATTATCACAGCGATCAAAAGGCTATGCAAGATAATATACACTGTTCACTTCACAGTCACCAAAACAGCAAAATCTGAATGTAAATGTTCTCCTCTTAACAATAACGGCAAAGTATCACAGCGATCACAAGGCTATACAATGATAAATAACAATGACATTGGTTACACGATCCAGGGCAGGAAAGATCACATTGGAACAAAGAGTAAGACTGTAATACACAGGATGACCATGAGGTGGAGTGCGGGTAGGTGACGTTGTGCGGAGGATGACAAAAGCAGTTTTTGCTCATATCGGTAATCTGGGATTTGAAAAGGTGAAGGGAAGGATGTGCTTCTCCAGTGTTTATACATCTGTGTCAGCGAGTTTATCCTCATGATAACAGTCTTTAATGTGGATTTTGCCAAACGTAAATTGTTCAAGGGTGTTTAAACTTAAGGATCGTTAACGTGGAATATCATAAAATAGATGATTGTAAATCAGGGTTTACAGTACTGTACTTGTATTCTGAAACTAAACATCAATAGATAGTATTGTACAGTCAGGGTCAAAAGTCTTGAACAATTAGCAATATCTGGCATCTACTTCTGAGTTATAAATATATGATTGGGTTATACTAATAACACTACTTGTCAGCACATATTATGCCTGAACCACAAAATGGGATAAAACTCTCCTTAATACCTAAGATCTTCAGGTACTTACGTGCCAAATACTGTCAAGTGTTCAAGACTTTTGACCCCGATTGTACATGTACTGTATACAGGTAAACCTCGATTTATGGTCTCTATGTATGATATTTCGCTTTAACAATGGCAATGTTTTAAGACCACCTCCCTATTTACGATAAAAAAGAAAAATTCACATTAATGATGGCCATCATCCAGCCAAACTCGCTGACGTGCAGAATACTTAATACTGTACAGGTATCCTTTGTTTAACAACTGGGATGCGCTCCTGAAAAACCTATCATTACTGTGAAATGATTGCTAAATGAAGGATAACGAGAAATTATATCCTAAACTAGAAATAATATCCATGGAGATGGCACTTATTGTGAAGCCAAGTCTCCTAGTCACGACCCAGTAACATCCAAAGCAGGTGAGGCTGAGCTTTGAGCTATGCTATTATTCAACACATAATTTCAGGATTTCAGGTAGACACAATCATTCAAACAGAATGTGCAGAAAAAAAATTATTATCAAATTGAAAAACAAAGAGAATAAAAATATCTTATGTTTGCAGGTGTTAGTGTGTAATCGTTGGAGGGGAAGGGGGGAACAGGAGAGGGGTGCAGTGTCGGGGATCTTAGCCACCCCTTACCAGGCCAAGCTATGAGCTGTGTTAATGTTCTTTTTCAACTCGTAGTTTTGCGTAAATATACGGTATGTTTTTATTTTTATTTTACTCTAACATGCACACACAACCGTTCATACATAATGTGCAAAAATAAAATATTCATAAGGTCAAAACAAAAAGGGAATAAGAATTTTTTACGTGTACTGGAGTTAATCCACAGAATGGTGGAGGGTGGGGGGGGGACAGGCATGGGTGATCTCTCAGCTGTTCTCTGTCTTGTGTCCCATGAAATGATGCCAAATGGCAATGCATTATCTTTTTATTTTATTTTATTTATTATTATTTTTATTTATTATTCACATTTACAGTAATACCCCGTTTAACGCGGTTTCGCTTAGCGCGATTTCACGTATACGCGGTGCCTCGCCAGAGCCGAACTTTCACTTAATGCGAGTTTTTTCCACATATACGCGGAGAGTGTCCGGCTCGAGACGCTATTTTTAGATTCGCCCCACCCGCCTGCTCCCGCCTCCTCCCTCTGCCTGGGCAAGCTGCGCGCGGTAAGGTTGCGCAGTGCATGTCTCTGTTGCGTTATCACTGACGTCATATGACATATCGGACTGTGATTGGCCATGCATCCCTACCCCCCTCTGCTGCTAGCTGTAATTGGCTTAAAGTATTATGACGTGTCCACCCGGGGGAGGGAGAGAGGGAGGAAAGACGACGCTTCACCTAGCCGCGGCAGTTTCACCCCTCCAGGCCACTCCGTGTATACGTGAATCCATTGTTCTGTGAAATGGCTTCCGCCGGACCGCCACCAGAGAGAGACCTTTCCTTACCTGGACCCAGCCGCCCTAAGCCCAAGAAGACACGCCGTAGTCTAAGCTACGAAGTGAAATACCAGATCATTCAAGATTTGGAGAAAGGAACACGGCAAGTTGATCTCGCTCGCCAGCATGGCGTCAATGAATCTACGATTCGCACTATCAAGAAGGATGCAGCCAAGATTAAAGAGCACATGAAAATCACAAAGTCTGCAGGTGCTTCAATGATCAAGTATTGCCAGAACAGGGTGCTGGCAAAAGTGGAAAATTTGCTGGTGAGTTATTTGATTCATCAGGCGCGACGCAACATGGCGGTGGACACGCGCTCAGTGCAGGAGTACGCATGTGAACTATACGCAGCAGTGTCATGTAAGCTGGGAATTGCAGAACCCAAACCCTTCACTGCTTCCTCTGGTTGGCTGCATAGGTTTAAGAAGAGGAACAAGATCACCAACATCAACATTGGTGATGAGGAAGCGAGTGCTGACCGTGTGGCGGCTAGAGATTTTCCTCCGTTCTTACGTGAGATTATGGAGGAAGGACAGTACACCGACGACCAGGTGTTTAACATGGACGAATCTGGTCTTTTCTGGAAAAAGCTACCTTCCAAGACCTTCGTTGTAAAGAATGCCAGCAAGATTCGGGGCCGGAAGATGCAGAAGGAACGCATCACCGTCCTGTTTACCACCAATGCCTCCGGTACCTGTAAACCAAAGTTATCGGTGATTCACACAGCCCGCAAGCCGCACGCCTACAAGAATATGGACATGAACAAGCTTAATGTCCACTGGCTAACCGCACGTAAGGCGTGGATGTCCTCTTCTCTGTCCCTCTTCTGGTTTGATGACTGTTTTGTTCCCGACGTGAAGAAATTCTGCGAGCAACAGAATGTTCCATTCAACATTTTGTTGCTCCTTGACAACGCACCTGGACACTCGCCCCTACTTATGGATCGTCACCCCAACGTAAAAGTGGTCTTCCTTCCTCCCAACACTACGTCATTAATCCAGCCCATGGACCAGGAGTTGATCTGCAATGTGAAAGCTGCGTACTCTGCAAAGAAGTTCAAGCTCCTGAACGACTCTACCAACACCAAGGATGAGTTGCGTAAGATGGATGACACCGACAGCGAGAGTAAAAGCGACGAGGACAAGGAACAAGAGGTGGTGACTCAAGAAGTTCTCGTCAAACAATTTTGGAAGAAGTTTAACGTCAAACAAGCTGTAGACTTCTTGGTGGAGGCATGGGATCAGCTGTCTCTTGCTACAATTCGTCACGCATGGAGACATGTGTTGCATGGCATACCAGCTGAGAGGAGTGAACCTGTGACTGGTGAGGTTCAGACTGTTGCAGTAGCAGTGGACCTTGCCAGAGAAGCTGCACTCAATATTACAGCTGAAGGCTTCCGAGACCACCAACGAAGACATCCTGGAGGTGATCAGAGATCCTGAAGTGACTGCCGACGAGATGTTGGAAGAAGATCACGTCAGTGAAGAGGAGGAAGAAGGTGCATCATTCTCCGAAGAACACAGTTTAAGTCATAGTGATATTAAGGGTGCCATGGAGTGTGCAGAGAAAATGAAGTCCTTCCTTTCCCGCAACAATGACGATGACCGCTATGAAGTCTTCCATACCCGGCTGGTGCAGGCTATGGAGCCGTACATCACGGTGTATCAAGACAACATAAACACCAGCCGTCAAAAAAGCATAACCGAGTTCTTCGCCCGCAACCCACCACAGCCAGCCCAAGCCAGTGATAGTGACAGAGGTAGAGACAGTGAAGATGACTTTGAGGGATTTGTCAGGGAGGCCATAACAAGTGTGGGTGACAGTGATGGTGACTCACCTGAGGGCCAGTAGCCTGCCCTCTGCCTCGGAACCAGCCTCCATCCCCGTACGCCGACCCATCTCTTCTACTAACGTAAGTGTTCAACATAACTTTTAGTTTTCCTAACCTAACCTTTATTTTTCCTAACTTAACCTTTATTTTTCCTAACCTAACCTCTTCTATATTACTTGTTTTTTCATACCATCATAAAGTTAAGATAAAATTTTTACTACAACATAGTTGTGTGTCGTCAAAAAGTGGAGTTTGGGGGTCGGGCCAGTTTCTATTGGAATTAATCCCACATGTTCTGTTGTTCACTTAGCGCGGTTTTCACTTAACACGGTACCCTGTGGGTTTTATTGACCGCGTTAAGCGGGGTACAACTGTACTGTGATTGTGAAGTTTTTGTGATCGAAGCTCTTTTGCTCTGTTTTTTGTGACTGTGAAGTGAGCAGTGTAACTTTGAACATGACTAGCATTCTCTTGCTGAAGGTTCCTGCATCTGGAAAGGCCAAGGCGCCAAGGAAAACCGTGTCTCTGGTGGTGAAGCTGGAGATTGTGAAGCGGCCATGCTTGTTCTTAATGATGTGGAAGTGTTTAAATGTTTTATATTTATTTTGTTAGTGTAGGTTTTGTGTGATACATATATGTGTGTTGGCCTAGCTGGGAGCATATCCCAGGAACGTAACCCCATCATAAATTGAGGTCTACCTGTCCAGTACATGTATATGGAAATACGTAATGATATTTGTTTAAAGATTTTCCGGACAAATTAATGACTTTACTTTTACTTATAACCAGAAAACAGAATTATCTTCTGATTGTCATAAACAAATAAGTTTTCTATATTTTCAGGTGTTTACATCATTAAGTCTTGGGTCTCTCGTCATTATCACAAGATGTGCCAGTGAACGCAACTGTAAAACTTATCAGGAGGTCAGTGAATCATAAGTTTGATGGCTTTAATACTTTGGATTGTGCTGCAAAACGATTTCCATTAAAAAAATTACACTTGGATTGAGTAAATATGTTTAGTCAAAGACACTTCCTTTTTTTTTTTAATACCAGGTGTGCATGGCATACTACCGGGTGTTCATGGCATACTACCAGGTGTGCATGGCATACTACCAGGTGTGCATGGCATGATAACAGGTGTGCATGGCATGATAACAGGTGTGCATGGCATGATAACAGGTGTGCATGGCATATAATAATAATAATAATTTTAGTAAACGGTTTATTAATAGAGTTGCAGCCAGTGGCTGAAAATATACAAACTTACATTTGATTTAGACAATGATATGTGTTGAATACATTTACAGGGCTGTACAGTACATAAATCAGGCCTGATATTGCATCAGGTCAGGCCAGTTACACAAGACCCACTAATCCCCCACAGCTCCATGGGAGTGGAAAATAAGTCTTTGCTGTAACACTCAGCTTAATTTTTTTTTCTAGGATTAGCCCACCAGGGCACAGATCAATGACCCACATCAGGGCCTAGGGGCAAAAATATAATACTACTATTAATATTAGTAATATCTCCTTCAACCGGAATCCCTCAAACCCGGAACTCTTCGATAGCCTGAATTGAAATTTTCTCGGAAAATCCTTCCCATAGCCTGGTAATTTTGGCTTTGGGAATGATTTTCCTTAGGGGCACATTTTCCGGAAAATTCCAAGAAAATTTGCCCAATACCCTGAAAATTCGGGGGATGGGAGATTTTTTTCCGGGTTTGAGAGACGAAAATCAGGTGCAATTTCTGGAACTTCCGAGGACATTTTTCAGTTACTTGGAAAATTCCAGAAAATTCTGGGATTGAGGGTATTTTTCCCGGTTGAAGAGATGATGTAATGGGCAATTTCTGGAACTTCCGAGAACAGTTTTCTATTACCCAGAAAATTCAGGAGAATTCTGGGGATGAGGGATTTTTTCCGGCTTTGAGTGAGTCGTCTCGTTACTTGGAAATCTCCCATTCCCTGAAGTGCTCTATGCCAATTGTTCCGACTAACAGAGATAGCACTGTAATAAGAATAATACAGTAATAATAATAATTAATAAAAATTTATAAAAAAAAAATATAAAAAATTAAAAAATAATATAATATAATATAATGTAATAAAGGACCATAAATAAATACACACAAAAAAAATCAATAGTGAGAAACGATATTCAGTGAACCCTCGAATATTTGGACCCCACAAGTCCGGATTTCGGAAGATTTGGACAAAAAAATTGGGGGTTCTGGGCTAAGAAGCCTCCCTAAGAAGCATTCCCAAAACAAGGTGAAGGTAGTTTTATGCTTAAAGTTTTTATCTTATAAATTGTCACAGACTAAACTGAGCAGAATATAACTTGCATTGCTGGAATCCTTAGAAGAGAGTGAATGATTTGAGTATGCGCATCCCATAGTTTGCACAAGAGATAAAATTTTTAGTCCTTTAGTGTAGTACATTTGAGTACAAAGTGAGTACAGTAATATTTTGTTCAAAATTATGGCTTTTTCACAGGAAAAAGTCTGTATCACCAACCTCAGTTGTCATGTAGGAACGCGCAACATAAGCCGCCACCCTTTAAGGGCTTGGCACTCTTACAACTTTTACGTTAATATTCTGACCTGGTACCATGACGCGAGAGGAAGGCCCATGGGTACATGTAAGTATAGTATTGAGCATTAGGGAAAGAACAACGGTGAATACTATAGGTGAATAATATACCCAACATACAAATAAAATGTTTATTAAAACACAAAAATGGTTACAGAAAAGACATTGTATGCACCCAAAAATGGGAACTCCTGGTACCATGCCCTCAGGCTCAATTTACTTGCACCACTACTGGGTGTACACACACCATAACACACATACAGTGAGTTCTGCTATAACGCGTGTTTTGACAACGCGAATTGGCTCTTAACGCGATTTATGAAGAGAGGAACGATATTTGTATAACGCGAACGCTTGTTTGCTGTAACGCGATTTTTGCTCACTATTTCTCCAATTTTGTGGTATTAACTGTGAATATGGTAAAGAAGGATATCTCCAAGAAGCGTTCTGGTGATCGCATTCCCGGTGATGATCGTAAAAGAAAGGCTATAACCCTTGAAGAGAAGCTCGATGTTATCTACCTCAAAATCACCCTTTTCCCCCATCAAGTTATATTCATATTTTTTCAAGGTAAAGTGTTACATTTACATTATGATTTCATTATTAGATATGAATGTAACATTTATTTAGACTGTGCTATCCTTTGTGTTAGGCTAACTACTAAATTTTTTTTGATTTCGAGTAGTAATCTGCACCTAACCCTATTTTCTCCATAAGCCCTGTTATTTCTATTATGCGAATTTCTATAACACGATGTTTTACAAGAACACAACTATTGCGTTATAGCAGATCTGACTGTAAACCCTTACAGTACCTTAGCACCATTAAAACTAGTGGCACTTGCCAGTACAACACTCAATACCCCAAGGGCAATACTCAAGCGGCCGCCATGGGAGTCTCATCACCAAGTGGCACCTTCCAACAAACTCGGATAATTACAGTGGAATAACACCACCACACCAATAGCCCTACTGAGCTATGTACTCATCCACCAATGATGGGGGCTGACAGTTGTTTGTGGAGCTTGACGATCCGGGGTCGTCACGTGGGCATAGTGTTAGGGGAAGACTGGCCAGCTATGGGGCCCATAGGTGGTAGTGGAGCTTCTGACCGTCGAGGTTCACGGGGATAACCGATTCTACTGGACCTCAGACATCTCCACAGACTAGTGGATGTGTCATCCACGCTACAGACACGGCCTAAGCTGCGATAGGGACCTGTGGGTGAGGATCGTGGCGGCTTACTGACGGTTTGAACACGAACATCAACGTTTCAAAGGGACATTAAGGACGTAAAATACTTCACTCAAAGCACATTAACTACGTTACTGTAACACTTGCACACTGTACACCCTGACGTTTGAAACTGAGACTACGAACTCAGTTTCATTCCCTACTATTCTCTTTACAAACAATGCTCTTACTGAGCTATCAAAAGCAAGAATTAAATTGATCACAAAAGGTTGGATGGCAATCCCGGTAAGCAGGTCCCAACACGCAGCACCTTACTACAAACATGAGGAGCAGATTCAAAAGTACCCTTCAGGAATATTAACCAATTCCTTAGTTAACCTCCCTACAACAATTTCACTGTGATTATCAGGGTCTCTGATATTCATAGGTGAAAAAAGGGTTTACAGGCCTCGGTAGATGCCACAAATACGGTCAACACAAATACGACATCTCGATGACGTCATCAAAGAAACAGAGAAAATGGAGGATGTTTCCACTGGGAGACTCAGAAGGTTTTGTAGACGTGTAAGCGTAATATGAATCAATAGGTTTTAACAGGCTAGGCGTCATTATGATCATGACAGTCAGGATAATATGTACTGCATTTTTGGTGTTTTTTATATCATTATTTTTCGTTTTTTATACATTTAGTATATTCACCGGAAGGTTCGGACAATCGTCTTTTTCGGACAGGTGGTCCACCCTTTTCTTCCGGATCTTCGAGGGTTCACTCTACTGTATGTATGTTGTGTTGTCAAAGTAAGAGAAACATTTAAAACCCTGCAATTGTGTGCAAATGAGGAAGAAAGATTAGCAACCTCGGACTTGGTTACAATTTTTGTGATGCCATATGGCAGCAGGATCTACCATTAGACAACACATTATGCTTTCAATATCTTTTCAGGCGGTAGTACCTCCCTGTTTGATAGCTGCCCACTACCTACGCTCATATCCTATAGATTGTGAAATTTTCAATATATTTAACCAAACTTTTAGATAAATTGTTCTGGATGATTATTGTAAAGAAATAAGTTTCTCACAAAATTAGAACTGTCTTTACAGATTCCAGTAGTTTAGACTCGAGGAAACCTTCCCCAGCACCCAGAAACGTTCTGTTCTGGGGAAGTGGGCTAGTTTCCGTCTGTGCAAGATGTCCAGTTTTGACCTCGTAACTTTTTCCAGTAACCGGAAAAGGTTCCGGGGATAAGGAATTTTTCCGGGTTTGAGAAAGTTGTCTCATTACCCTTGAAATCTCTCATCCCCGGAAGTGCTCTGCACCAATTGTTACGGTTAATGGGGATATCACTGTATATTATAGCCTAAGTCCTTATATACATCTAAAATCACATAATTTAAGGTAAAGGAAAGAAATAGAATAGCTAAATACAGTAAATGAAAGTAAAAAATAAGTCATCAGGTAAACAGAATACACTATAAATTTCAGGTTTAACTTTATGGGACCTCATTCGTATCGACAGATGTTCATAAGTCGGACGCATGTAACCCGTTGACCTGTATACTTTTGGATGATCGAAGTTTGACACTTGATTTGACTTATATGATCCTTAATATTCAATAGTAATGCAGATTTTTTTTTACATAGGAGACATTCACCTGCTAAGGGCTAAATCCAAGATGGTCACCAATATGCATAGGAAAACATTGAGCCAACCATAAATCCATAACCTTGGATCTAGAATGCATAGAATGACAAACTTGATATCAGTTTTGGCTAATTGTAAGAAATCTGATATGTTGGACATGTCTATTTTACTCATTGTGGTCATCTGCACCCAAAATTCTGATATGGCTACTTTTGCTGAACACCAACATACTCAACATAGTCAAATGATCATAACTTAGGAACTAGAAAGGGCACAGTGACAAACTTGGTACCAATTCAGATTGAGAGTCTTTCTTAGACTCATTGGTCTGGTTAAACTACCTTATGTAATAATAAAAAAAATTCAGGGTAAACCCCCTAAATAAATCTACATGTGTTCTCAAGGCAATGCTTCTGTGTCAAAAAGTCCCTGCACACCGTAAATCTATCATATGAACAAATTTAACCCAAACTTCAGGTTAGAAGTGGACACAAACTTGACCCTGTCTGAGTCAGGTGTTGAGAAAGTTAACAAAACAGATTTCTTGATGATGTTAGTGTGCTGTGGTTTTCCACACACTTAACCATTAATATGGTACAGTACAGTCGACCCTCGTTAATTCGAACTAATAGGGGGGGAAGGGTGTCCGTTTTAGCCGATTGTCCGAATTAACCGATTTAGGGGTTAATATTGCATTATATTTCAGTCATTGTTTTCGTCATGATTTTATCCCACTTTCCACTGTAATACGTACGTAATTTCAGCAAAAATATTACATTTCCGTGAATGTATTATATCAAGCACAGTATGAATAGAATACCTTTGTAATATAACAGTATTTTAACCAAAAACTGCTAAAAAACGAATAACATCTCAAGAACATCGGAAGCTTAGGTAAAGTCTTTTATTTTCGTCATGTATTTTATCCTATTTTACATTGAAATACATCACGTTTCAGCAAAACTACTATTTATTTCCAGGAATATATTCATTCAGGCGCAGTTTAGGTAAAATATACGTGTGATGTAACAGTTTTTTAACTGAAAACGATTTGAAAAACATGTACCCTCTAGCCCTGTTCAAGGAGAGGACTGGGAGAAGCTGTTTGGTGCTGCAGACGATGACAAGGAAAATGATTTGGATGGATTTTAATGAAAATATTCAGAAATATGGTATCGTAGTATTTATTCAAGTCAATTAGGATAGAATATTATTGTAATACAACAGTTTTTTAACTGAAAACCAATCGAAAAGCGATTATGGTAACATCTTTTGAACGAAAGAAAGCGAAAGTCATTGTTTTCGTCATGATTTTATCCCACTTTCAACTAATACCCACGTCATTTCAGCAAAAATATTACATTTCCGTGAATGCATTATATCAAGCACAGTATGAATAGAATACCATTGTAATATAACTGTATTTTAACCAAAAACTATTAAAAAAACGAGTAACTTCTCTAGAACATCGGAAGGTTAGGTAAAGTCTTTTGTTTTCATCATGTATTTTATCCTATTTTACATTAAAATACATCACGTTTCAGCAAAACTACTATTTATTTCCGAGAATATATTCATTCAGGCACAATTAAGGTAAAATATACATGTGATGTAACAGTTTTTTAACTGAAAAAGATTCGAAAAACACGTGTACCGTGTAGCTGATACTCAACAGCTGGTGGTGCGTCATGTGTCGTTGTAAACAATAGGAGGTTGAAGTAGATTACCGGGTATTATATTAAGTGTGAAATATCAAAAAGGTTTTTATTACCGGTATTTTTTGTAGATCAATGAGAACTGTGATACCGTATATGATATGATAAGTTGGCCTGTGCTAAGAACTTCAACATAGACTACTGAAAACACGTTGTAAGGTAATTTAGCCTTTTGTAAGTTGGTGAGCTTCATTTGCTGAAGGAACTGCACAACTTTTCATTACTCATTGGTACAAATTTTATGTTTCCATTGTTTACTGGCAGTAAATGGTAAATATTTTTCATGTCTGAAGCTAAATGTTGCATCCCTCCCCACACTAGTGGTGGAGATGTTACATTTGATCAAAAAGACGCTGGTGTTTTATCCCAGCAGTGGGTGGACCAGCATTTTAGCTTAAGGTCTGCGTAGGTAATATTCCTACAAATCTTAAAAAAAAAAAAAAAAAAAAAAGTTCGTTCAGATTTTGTCCGAATTATCCGAAATCCGGATTAATGGGGTCCGAATTAACGAGGGTCGACTGTATAATGTTGGAGCATATAAAAAATGTAAATAAATGACATATCTCCTCATGCAATGCTACACTTCATCATGGCTCAGGTTTAACCCAAAGTTGACATGAAGAGCATGACTTATGTCCACATACTATAGCAGAGAGGATGCAATGATGTTTTTTATTTATCTCTTTGAAATTACAGTACAACCAAATGTAAAGCATCAGAATTCAAAGATTCCTTATTTTTTTACATAACACAACATTATGGCGGTGCACGCAGCGACCACATTGCCAACTTCCTGACTTTGTTTTTATTGCAATTTACATAATATTAATTATTTTATGCTTATTTATATAAAATCAAACAGTACAACCATTATGTATTGGGTCATGAAATTCACCAAGTCATAAAAGGACACCATATTGAGAGACTCCAGCCATAGATTACACGCGATTTGCATATAAAAAAAAAATGTGTAGAATCGCTCAGACCTGTATCACAAGCTAGGAATACCACCCTAATGTGCAGTAACAAATTCTATGCCTAATTTTTGTTTTACCCTACATATTTATATCCTTGCTTAATAAGTACTGCATTGCAACTGCAAAAATAACTCCTTAAACCTCTCCCATTCCTCTAGCCCTGAGCACCCTTACCCTCTTCAACCACCATTACTCGCCACCCGTTCACACACACACTGGCCTTTGTCATCCCCCTCTTCGCCTCACTCATAAATAGTGTACTTCAGATTCACGTGTCAATACTCTTGGTTCACACCTCATGGAGAGGGTGGATTGACAACACAAAGTAATAATTGTACTACATAGGTGGAAATGTCCCAAACTACAAAATACAGTAACCTCCATTTGGGGCAGCCTTTGGGAACAACAACAATTTTTGTGTGAGTACAGTACTGTCTAAATGAGTTAAGTCACTAACAGTAAGAGGAGTTTGTAGACTTCATGTGATTAATTAATACAGCACAAAACAGGTAAACCACACAGGGACAGAAGTGAGTAAAGAGCAAGAAGTGTGAGGCTTATTGATGCCATCATAGTTTTAAGACCAGATTAGGTTTTCTGTATTGGAAGGTTTGCTGTGTAGTAAGTTACTGAGTGCAGTCATTTGTTTATTCACTTAATTTTTTTAGTTTTCACGTACCATTTCTTTTAGATGTTGAGTTTAAAGCAACACTGAAATATTGGTGTCTCCTTTTTTATTGCACCCTAACTACTGATGACAGTTCACTAACTCCAAGTGGCAAAGAGGAAGTGTTTTCATGCCAGGAAATAAACTCTCATTTTACTTATCCAAGAAAAATAATACTGGTACTGTAGACTAGGTTCACAAAGATGATGATTGATACTAGGTTTAATTTTCTTAATGTAGTAAATACTTATTTTTTGTCTTTTTTCAGTTGGTCCTACACATGTGTAGTCCAGGCTGGAATGTGATAGCTTCTGTGTGTGTCTCCGTTTACTGCTTCGTCACCTGTATCACCTTCATAATTATAATTGGTGACCAGTTTGATAGAGGTTGGATTATCTTTATATTTTAATTTAGAAAACTTTAACTTAATGTTCTCCATCATCTGATTAGCAACTAACCAAGCATCAGAGTATTTATATACAGTAATAATTTATTTGTACTATGCAGTCTTCTTTCTTTTAACACATAAATAGCGGCCATCGTCACTGGATGGTGGCCATCATCAGTGGAAGTTAGTTGGAGGGAAGACAGCCAACATTTGTGGAAGTTAGCTATAGGAATGGCAGCCATCATCAGTGGATGTTAGCTGTAGGGATGGTAGCCAACATTTGTGGAAGTTAGCTGTAGGGATGGCAGCCAATATTTGTGGAAGTTAGCTGAAGGAATGGCAGCCATCATTTGTGGAAGTTAGCTGTAGGGATGACAGCCTTCAATTGTGGAAGTTAGCTTTAGGGATGGCAGCCAACATTTGTGGAAGTTAGCTGTAGGGATGACAGCCTTCAATTGTGGAAGCTAGCTGTAGGGATGGCAGCCAACATTTGTGGATGTTAGCTGTAAGGATGACAGCCTTCACTTGTGGAAGTCAGCTGTAGGGATGGCAGCCATCATCAGTGGAAGTTAGCTGTAGGGGTGGCAGCCATCATCGGTGGAAGTTAGCTGTAGGGATGGTGGCCATCTTCAGTGGAAGTTAGCTGTAGGAATGGCAGCCATCATCGGTGGAAGTTAGCTGCAGGGATGGCAGCCAACATAACTGGAAGTTAGCTGAAGGGATGGCAGCCAACATTTGTGGAAGTTAGCTGTAGGGATGGTAGCCATCATCAGTGGAAGTTAACTGTAGGGATGGCAGCCATCATCAGTGGAAGTTAGCTGTAGGGATGGCAGCCATCATCGGTGGAAGCTAGCTGTAGGGATGGCAGCCATCATTGGTGGAAGTTAGCTGTAGGGATGGCAGCCATCATCAGTGGAAGTTAACTGTAGGGATGGCAGCCATCATCAGTGGAAGTTAGCTGTAGGGATGGCAGCCATCATCGGTGGAAGCTAGCTGTAGGGATGGCAGCCATCATTGGTGGAAGTTAGCTGTAGGGATGGCAGCCATCATTGGTGGAAGTTAGCTGTAGGGATGGCAGCCATCATCAGTGGAAGTTAACTGTAGGGATGGTGGCCATCATCAGTGGAAGTTAACTGTAGGGATGGCAGCCATCATCAGTGGAAGTTAGCTGTAGGGATGGCAGCCATCATCGGTGGAAGCTAGCTGTAGGGATGGCAGCCATCATTGGTGGAAGTTAGCTGTAGGGATGGCAGCCATCATCAGTGGAAGTTAACTGTAGGGATGGCAGCCATCATCAGTGGAAGTTAACTGTAGGGATGGTGGCCATCATCAGTGGAAGTTAACTGTAGTGATGGTGGCCATCATCAGTGGAAGTTAACTGTAGGGATGGTGGCCATCATCAGTGGAAGTTAACTGTAGTGATGGTGGCCATCATCAGTGGAAGTTAACTGTAGGGATGGTGGCCATCATCAGTGGAAGTTAACTGTAGGGATGGTGGCCATCATCAGTGGAAGTTAACTGTAGGGATGGTAGCCATCATCAGTGGAAGTTAACTGTAATGATGGCTAGTGATGGTGGCCATCATTAGTAGAAGTTAGCTTTAGGAATGGCAGCAATCTTCAATAGAATTTTCGTGTTTCTTGTATTCCATTTCAGCATGTGTGGGGAAGTATTGTCTTGTCTCTGGACTCCGGTAGTTTAGGCTCAAGGAAAACGTCCCCAGCACCCAAAAAAATTCTGGGGAAGTGGACTAGTGTCCTTCTGTGCATGATGTCTAGTTTAGACACTCGGAAACTTTACCCAGTAACCGGAAAAGATTCCGGGGATAAGGAATTTTTCCGGGTTTGAGAAAGTTGCCTGATTAGCCGGAAATTTCTCATCCCCGGAAGTGCTCTGCACCATTTGTTCCGGCTACCGGGGATATCACTGTAGTAGGTAAAAAGTTTGAAGGTATTATGTCATTAAACTGGCTCTCTTACAAATTTCAGCATTTGCATCATTTGTGGGAAGTGATTTCTGTCATACATGGTACTTAAACCGAAAGTTTACAATGACAGTATCATCATTGCTGCTTATCTTCCCATGCTGCCTTAAGAGAATTGATGGTCTGAGATATATGAGGTAAGCATTCTTCATACATTTGCTGGGACACACTGAATTTCGTTGACAAGTTTCCATTTATGTTAAATGTGGCACAAACCAGTTTCTAGAATTTGGGCCAAATTTTCCTTGTTTATACATCTTTCGGAGGAAGTAAACCTAACAAAAATTTAGTTAAAATTCTGCTTATACTGTACAGTATTTTCATATTCTTCAGATTAGTTTTTATTGCTCGTACGTTTACAAAGAATTACAGAGACATTGGCTTTGTTTCAATATTTCCAATTAGGATTTGTAGTTATGTATTACCTTTTCAGTATAGATTTTTTTTTTTCAGTTATGTTGGAGTTTTGTCAATTTGGTACTTGGTGGCAATCATAGTAGCAGAGTATTACAGTTATTCTTATAACAAAGGGCCTGTCATCTTCTTTGATGTTCATTGGACTCAGGTAGGTGTAAGTCTTTGTGTATGATATGTGTAAATAAATGCTGGTTGTATGGGCATGCATTTTCAAATTGTTACAGGTACAGGAGTGCTTCAATTTGTGAAAGGGACATTTTCATGAAATATCTTTCATAAAGTGAAGCCATTTTTCTCATTGACTACCATTAGGTAAAGGGAGATACATTCCTTCAAAAAAAAAAGTCCCCCAAACATTTGCCCTATGAAAAAACACTAATAGCAATTAGTGGCACATCCTTGGTCACAATCAAGATTATCAGGTGTATCACCTTCATTATCAAATTCCTCTTCCTGTTGTGTGGGGCCTGAAGTGTGGTCATTACCTGGAGAATATATGGGAGGAGGAGGAAATCCCCCAAGATCTTAAAGGCTGTGACAACTACTGCAGGAACTCACTGCTATTCGTAGCTGGCAAGATTATCGCTCGAGTCCTCCTAAACAGACTTCTTCAGGCGCAAAACTTCCTCCCAGAATCTCAATGTGGCTTTAGACCATCACGTGGCACCACTGACATGATCTTTGCTGCCCGCCAGATACAGGAAAAGTGAAGAGAACAGTGTCGTGACTTGTACATGACCTTCATTGACATTTTTAAGGCCTTCGACTCAGTGAACAGGGAATCCTTCTGGCGGACCGTTCAGTCGTTTTAGCTGCCCAACAAAATTCATTGCCATTGTGAAACAACTCCACGAAGGCATAAACTGCAGTGTCCTACACAATGGCACCCAGTCTGAGTTCTTCCCCAGCCAAATGGGAGTAAAACAAGGATATGTACTGACACCAAATTTTTCCATTTTCTTGGCTGCCTTCCTAACTTGTGCCAATGCCAATTTAGCTGGTGGGCTGGACATTCAGTACCGGATGAAGGGACTTTTCAACATAAGAAAACTCCAGGCAGGAACATAAGTGTCAGCTGCTTCCATCACTGAACTTCAGTATGCAGACGACTTCACCCTCGTCACTCACATTGAATGTAATCTACAGGAGATCCTGTACATTACGCAGATGCATATGCACACTTTGGCCTTAAGGTAAATGCATGTAAGACTCAGATTCTCTTTCAGCCTGCCCCTGGCTCAACCACACCTCCACCATCCTTCCAGCTTAACGGTACTACTCTCTCTAATGTTACCCACTAACAGCACCTTGGCTCCCACCTGTCCACCACTGCGAACATCGATGAAGAGATTCAACATCGGATCAGATGTTCTTCTCTAACCTTTGGGAGACTCTGTACCTGTGTCTTCAGGTGTAGGGAGCTGAAATTATCTAAGAAGTTGCAAGTGTTTTGTGCAGTGGTCCTCCCCACCCTGCTGTATGACAGCAAGACATGGATCACATACAGGTGGCACCTCAAGGCACTTGAAAACTTTCACCAACGTAGTCTCCATTCCATCCTCCGAGTTCGCTGCGAAGACAAGAGAACAAATGTCAATATTTTCGCTGACACCAACTGTAGGAGCATCGAGGCTACCATTATCCATAAACAACTACTTTGGAATGACCATGGTACCCGCATGGACAACAGTAGACTGCCAAAGCAGCTACTTTACAGTCACCTAACGAATGCTAAATGTAATGCTGGTGGACAGTGGAAAAGGTATAAGGATAGTCTTACGACAAACCTGAAAAAGTGCCAAATCGATCCCCTCACCTGGGAGATGATCACTCCACATCGTAATGTTTGGAGGTGCACCACACGAGAAGGTGTCAATGCTTTTGAGTTAGCCCGACTGCATACCGAGGCAGACAAGTGCCAGCGCCACAAAGACGCTGCCCCTCCTACACTAGATGTAGCCTTCCACATGTGCAACATCTGTGGACAGCTTTGCTGATACTACATCGGCCTCTATAGTACCTTAGAATTCTCCAACGTAGGTGACAGCCTTGATAACTCATATCATTGTATCATAGCTGGATAATCGGCATACTCGATTCCGTGTGAAAGCAAAGTAGTAGTAAATAGTAGTGTGTGTGTGTGTGCGTGCGTGCGTGTGATAATAATAATAAATAATAAGCGGTTTGTTGAAAAAGTTTGCAGCCCGAAGGCTGAAAATATACATTGTACATAAATGACTTATTACATACATTGGTGGTTTAACAAAAGCCTTCATTTGAGAAAGGTGAAGGAACATACAGTGAACATACAGATTAATGTTTACACATGTAGATCATGTGAGCTGAGGTGTTGAACAGCAGACACGTAGTGTAGTAACTCCCTCACAGATGGCGTTATGAGGGACATCACGTGGAGTACTAGTTCCCTCACAGGTGGTGTTATGAGGGGCTTGACGTGGTGTAGTAATTCCCTCACAGATGGTGTTACGAGGGGCCTGATGTGGTGTAGTAATTCCCTCACAGATGGTGTTACGAGGGGCCTGATGATGTGGTAGTTCCCTCACAGATGGTGTATGAGGGGCCTGATGAAGTAGTAATTCCCTCACAGATGGTGTATGAGGGGCCTGATGTGGTGTAGTAATTCCCTCACAGATGGTGTATGAGGGGCCTGATGTGTAATAATTCCCTCACAGATGGTGTTATGAGGGGCCTGATGTGGTGTAGTAATTCCCTCACAGATGGTGTATGAGGGGCCTGATGTGGTGTAGTAATTCCCTCACAGATGGTGTATGAGGGGCCTGATGTGTTGTAATAATTCCGTCACAGATGGTGTTATGAGGGGCATCACGTTGTGTAGTAATTCCCTCACAGATGGTGTTATGAGGAACTTCACATGATGCTGTAGCAACTCATTCACTACGTGGTGTCGTAGCATAGTGGAGACACCACGTGGTCTGTTGTCACAGGACTTCACTCACTCAAGTGGGTGAGGTGTGGTCCCAGGCCTCTCTATCGTGGAGTCTCGGGGGAATTATCACTGGGTACCTGGGACCTCACTGTGTGAAGGTTAGCTTGGGTAAGACTCAACTGTAACTGCCGAGTTGTTTTTCACTGACTTAAGCACTATTCAACACTGGTTCCATTCCTTTCCCAAATGAAATAGTAACTTCTGGCAAGAACGTGTTGATATTCCGGTGGGGAGGAGGGTTCAGGGGAGGGAGTTGGTATGGGCCAACATAATAGTTGACGTGGCTGCTGCTGAGCAGCGCCAGGTGCGTCTGTCCCGTCTTGACCCGTCGGTGGTCAAGGATGAAGTGTGTGTGTGTGTGTGTGTGTCATCAGGGAGGAGGGAGAGTGACTGGGTGGCAAGTCGGCGATGCAGTTACTGCCTCCACAAGTACATTCAATCATCACACCCATGCTCTTCATTTTTTTATTTTATAGTTTTATATTATATTTTCTGTGTCTCTAAGCCACATTAGAGTATTGTAATGATTTTCTATGACTTTTATAGTTTCATTTTATGTTACAATGGCAACATGTTATCTCGCAGGCCACCTCCTCTCCATTTATTTTCCATTTCTAATTAACATTAAGTGAATTAATGCTAAACAAGGGATACCTATTTACAGTACAATAAATAGATAGATACTGTACAATGGCTCCTCAATATTTGTATGGGTTCCGTTCTCTAAAGTTTATATAGTATACACAAAAACAAAGCAATTTTTCCCATTTATATCAGCATAATAAAGAGGATTTATCGTTTATATAAAATTTTTAATGCGTGGTTTCTGCAAGATTAATTCCTTTCTTTTTTTCTCTCAATATCAGATATTTGACGTAGTCCCAACGATATGCTTTGGGTATCAGTGTCATGTGAGCAGCATACCCATATACTCTTGCTTAAAACATCAAGATGCATCAACATTTGCCAAGGTTAGTTCCCAAAAGTAATATATCTAGAGATTTTTAAAATTATTTTTAATGTTCAGTCATCTCTCTCTAACAACAGTTTTAAGTTCAATACTTAAAATTCACAGAGGTTTGAGTCTCTAAATGGCCGCAAATAGCCAAGTCTGCGAATATCATTTGCTGGCTGGGGGGGGTGGGTACATTTTTATTCGTGTGCAAAGAAATGTATATTCCCTTTATGTGTTTGCCCTTAGGACAATTATTTCTTTTACCTGTATTGTATATATGTGTGTGTGTGTGTGTGTGTATACACACACAAAACACATACAAATAAATAATAATGGGCAAATCCTTTCACAAATAATCGGAAACAAGACAACAAATTGTATCGAAATGTAGAAAAAATGTGAGTCTACCCTCAAGGCAACTCCATGCTTTGTTATTAAAGTTGAGTTAATCTTAATAACAAAGCACGAAGTTGACTTGAAGATAGACTCTCACATTTTTTGTACATTTCAATACATTTTGTTGTCTTGTTTCGAATTACAGTATTTGTGAGAGGATTTTCCCATTATTATTTATTTGTGTGTTTTGTGTGTGTGTAACACACATAAGTAATATCTCCGTTAGCTGGAATCCCTCAAACCTGGAACTCTCCAATAGCCGGAATTGAAATTTGCTCGAAAAAGCATTCCCAAAGCTGGGATTTAAAAAAATTCCGACTTTGGAAACAAATTTTCCGATGTTGAAAATTAAGATCATTTTCTGAAGTCTTGAACAAAGACGAAAGCTCAAGTGTTTTGGGGAGGGACCAGACCTGACACAATGTTAGGTGGAGGTAGGGTAGAGGATTAGTGGTCTCATATTATTGACTTTCTGATGGAATGTCGGGTCACCATAACACCTCACAAACTGGCCCAGTAGCCTGGTGGTTACATTGACGAGCTAACCTAGTTACAATCACTATTAAACACTATTCTATCAGTAAATACTAATAATAACAGTAAATCCAGTAAAATATGGCAGGGAGTGAGGAGAGTTACAACTGCAGACGACTCGCTAACTAGCAGTCACTCACTCCCCTTACCTGCTCCCAATGCCAGGCGTAGCCAGGTGTACTTATGGGTGAAATACATGACCTTCTTTTTTCTCTTCACTTGTTTGGGCACCTTTCTGTGGCTGGATGAAGGTGGTTGAGGGTTTTTGGGAGCGATCACAAGTTGTTAAGGGAGCAGAGTAGCACAGACATGAAACGGACAAGTGTTTAACTCGGAATGAAGCTTAGTGAGCCGCTGATGGGCCAGCCGCCTGGGATGAGAGGGACACCTGGAGGGACGCCATAAAACTCATGGACTTCCCGTTCCAGCCGCAAAAATGCCGCTAACTTTAAAACTACCTGCAGACATTCTTGGGTACATCCAGTGAGTCATCTGCAAATACTGTAATCAATGGCCTTGAATTGTAAGGGCATGCTGTATTGTTATTTTTCTCCCCTCAGGAGGTATCCTTCATGTTTCGTAAAATCTCATAATTCGTAAGAGCTAGACTCCCCTATTATTTCGAATTATGGGGATTTTACTGTAAATAAAGTTATTTGGAACTTTTCAAGCCTTTTGCTACTTGATAAAGGGTGGTTGGTGTCAAGCAAATTTAGCAGAGTTGTAAAATGTACCGGACTTTCTTAATTTAGTAAAAGTATTGTTACATTGGCAAAATGTTAAGTACAGTCAATCCTCACATTACGCGGTCCCGCATTCCGCGTTTCACCGTTAACGCGGTGCCTTGCCAGAACCTAACATTTTCACATTCCTCGGTCGTGAACCCCATTACGCGGAGAGCGGCTGGCAAGCCGCGCCATTTTTGGATCCAAACCTCCCGCCATCCGCCATGTTGTGTAAGAGGCGCGAAAATGGTGCGCACAAGGTCGCCCAGTCATCAAAACATTACCGAGTTCTTTACCCGCCACCCACCACAACCGGCCCAAGTCAGTGATAGTGATAATTATAGTGAGGATATGGACTTATGTGGACTTTGAGGGGTTTGACAAAGAGGCCCTGCAAGCCTCTGTGGTGGATAGTGATACAATTGATACCAGTGATACAGGTGAGGGCCAATAATCTGCCCTCTGCCTCGGAACCAACCCCCCATCCCCGTGTGCCCAGCCATCTTTTCTACTAATGTAAGTGTTAAAAAACCTAATATTATTGATATTTCTCTTAATTATTAATTGTGTGTGCATGCCATCATAAAGTTAAGATAATATTTTTACTACAACATAGTTGTGTGTCGTCAAAAAGTGGAGTTTGGGGATCGGCCCGGACTCCATTTCAATTAATCCCATATGTTATGTTGTTCACTTTACGCGTTCCTCACTTTCCGCGGTACCCTCAGGGTTACATTAACCGCGTAATGTGAGACCCAACTGTACAAGTAATAATATCCAAAATTCAGTGTACTTAAGTAGAAGTAAACAAGTGTATCTTTTATAAAGTACTCAAGTACAGTACTGAAAGTGAAATGAAACAACAAAATTTTAGTCATCGCAAATATTAAAATAAATCCACAGTAAATTATAAAAACTGTCCAGTTGGGATCTTTTATAAATATAAGCCCAGCATGACTAAACAGAAGCTCACAAGCAGCAGATGCAGGTAGTGGGATGTTAAGCTTGACAGATAAGTCACATAATATTGGGAAAGACCTCAGTAGCTCCATTCCATCCCCTGGGCATTCCAAATAGCTATCAAGTTCCTTCAGTTGAGGAGTTTGTGGATGACTGTTGCCTCCATAGCTTCGAAGAAGGAAAGGTCAGAAAAGGCAGCTTGGGCACTGAAACTCCATGTTCATTGCCTGGGTACATTCTTGAAACAATATGACAAAATGCATATGATTGTTCCAGACATGAAGAAATGGTTGTGATTGGTTAGCTTCCAAGTTTGTCCTGTGTTCTGTGATTGGATATTTAAAACTATTGTTTGGGGCATGTAGCGAGTAATGATTTTTTTTTCAGTTGTATCTGAGTAAAAGTATTAGTAAACCATAGCTAAGTAAAAGTAAAAGTACTGAAAATTTTTAGTACAGTATTACCCCGCTTTACACGGTTTCACTTTCCGCGATTTCTCATTTACGCGGTACCTTGCCAGCACCGGACTTTCTCTTTCCGCGGTGCGTCTACTCATATATTATATGCGGTGAAGTATATATTTTTTTTTTTTTAGCTCATAAAATTCATACAAATTACCCGGCCAGAATATAATTTACATTGCTGGAATTCTTACAATATGATGATCATTTTGAATATAAACATCATGGATTTTGCATTAGACATACAAATTTTAGATCTAATGTAATAACATGGTTTACACAAAGCAAATATTTTATCATTTGTGCAAAATATATGAAGTTTACATTCAAAATATTCCCTGACCTGCAAGGAATCCAGAAAAATGTCAATTATATCATCCTAACTTAAGTCTGAGTTATTATTTAATACTAAAAATGTAAATATACTATTTTCTCCCAAACGTTTCTCTGGTAGGGAGGGAAGGTGGCGGGTGTGGGTTAGGGAGGGAGGGACCGACCCAGCTAGGGCGGAGGTGGGGTATTTTGATTGACAGATAGTGTCCTTGAAGAATATTTCTTTGTTTATTTACTGAAGATATTTGTTTTAGCTCATAAAATTCATACAAATTACCAGGCCAGAATATAATTTACATTGCTGGAATTCTTACAATATGATGATCATTTTGAATATAAACATCATGGATTTTGCATTAGACATACAAATTTTAGATCTAATGTAATAATTTGGTTTACACAGAGCAAATATTTTATCTTTTGTGCAAAATATATGAAGTTTACATTCAAAATATTCCCTGACCTGCAAGGAATCCAGAAATGTCAATTATATTATCCTAGCTGTAGACTGAGGTATGATTTATTACTAAAGGTTAAAATCTAATGTTTTCACCCAAACATTTCTCTGGTACGGAGGGAAGGTGGGGGGTGGGAGGGAGGGTTGGGACCGACCAACCCAGCTGGCGTGAGTGTGAGGAGGGGGGGAGGGAAGGTGTGGTAATTTGATTGACAGATAGTGTCGTGAAGAATATTTTTTTTTATTACCTAAAGATATTTGTTTTCGCTCATAAAATTCATACAAATTACTCAGCCAGAATATAATTTACATTGCTGGAATTCTTACAATATGATGATCATTTTGAATATAAACATCATGGATTTTGCATTAGACATAAAAATTTTAGATCTAATGTAATAATTTGGTTTACACAAAGCAAATATTTTATCTTTTGTGCAAAATATATGAAGTTTACATTCAAAATATTCCCTGACCTGCAAGGAATCGAGGAATGTCAATTATATTATCCTAACTTTAGTCTGAGGTATTATTTATTACTAAATTTTAAAATCTAGTGTTTTCACCCAAACATTTCTCAGAGAGGGAGAAGCCATCGAGCGTGGGAAGAGGGAGGGGGGGGGGGAGTTGAGTTCATTATTTGAATGGACATTAACCTGGCGACTGTATTTCTCTTAAATATTAATTGTGTGTGCATACTATCATAAAATTAAGATGTTATTTTTACTACAACATAGGTATTGTGTCTGTAAAAGTGGAGTTTGGGGGTCGGCCCAGTCGCTATTGGAATTAATCCCATATGTTCTGTTTTTCACTTTCCGCGGTACCCTGTGGGTTCAATTGAACGCGTAAATCGGGGTACTACTGTAGTACCTTTTAAAAAGTAATTACTGTATCCAAAAATATTACTTGAGTACAGCTTCTCCCCGACTTACGACCTACGACCACCCGGACATACGACCGCCTCATTTGTACCAAAATTTTGTCAAATTACGTGATTTCGAGTCCCAACATCAGTAATTGCGCTGTGTACTGACAAAGGTGTCGTTTGTAATTCACTTTAAAATGGCTGGCAAGCTTAAAAGTGAGAGTTTTGTGGTGCTGAGAAGAAAAAGAGACACCCATTTTAGATTTTCTATGTATTATTTGAGCTTTTTCGACTTACGACCATTTCGACTTACGACCTGGATTTGGATCCCTAACCCCGCCGTAAGTCGAGGAGGAGCTGTACAGTATTTCAAGTTAATTTCTTAGCTACTTTACAACTCTAAAATTTAGTAATGGACTGCTAGTGTGTAGGGTTTTATGTTCTTGGTGTACTCATGTAGTGTACTAATAACCTGGCAAACTTCATGTACTGTACTTAAGTCATTTAGAAAAATAAGAATGTCTGCTACTGCCAGTCAGTTGCTTACCAGTTGTGTGAATGCAGCACACTGTTGCCTCACTCACTTCACTACCTCATAAATTCTCATTGAATATAGAATCTTAATCATGCATTATATGATCTGTTATGCCATAACTTAGCAACTTGATTTACATTAAACATGAATATAATAATGAGGGCACACATGGCACAACGAAAAACAAATTGGCAACTCAGCACAACTTAGTCCTTTATATTTATCACTTAAAATTAATGTTTCTTCAATACACGACAAACAATGTTAAATACAAAAGTTACAAACACAAATAAGGACTTGTGCGTCATGGGTTCAACCACAGCCCTCTTACTTTATCACAACAGTTCAGGCGTAAAGGTTTCGAATTATACACGTCACAATAGATTTAAATAAAATTTAATAACAAAAGTTTTCCATGGTAAATGTGCAGGTTACACAATGAATGGATAAATTATATCAAGAGACTAGAGAATAAACATGATCCTTAATAAATAACTCATATGTGCACAGTAAATGCAGTGGTCCCTCGGTTAACGAACTTGATTCGTTCCAGAGGGTCGTTCGTTGACCGAAAAGTTCGTTAACCGAAACCATTGTTTCAATGGGATATTGGGTAATTAGTTCCAGCTCACAGAAAAGTATATACAAAGTAAAGCCAAAACTGTATAAAGTAAGAAACTTTCCTAAAATTCCCCTAAATCGCCCTTAAATCACTTTACAGTATACAGTGAACCCTCACTTTACGCGAGAAACGCGTAAAGTGAACAACAGAATATATGGGATTAATTCCAATGGAGACTGGCCCGACCCCCAAACTCCACTTTTTGACGACACACAACTATGTTCTAGTAAAAATAACATCTTAATTTTATGATGGTACATGCACACAATTAATACTTAAGAGAAATAGAGAAATACAGTTGCCAAGTTAATGTCCATTCAAATAATGGACTCGACTCCCTCCCCCTCTTCTCACACTACACTGCTGGCTCTTCCCTTTCTGAGAAATTTTGGGGGGAAAACCACTAGATTTTAATAAATAATACCTCAAGCTAAAGTTAGGAAAATATAATTGACATTGCTGGATTCCTTTTAAGACCAGGAATATTTTGAATATAAATGTCATATATTTTGTACAAAAGATAACATATTTACTCAGAGTAAACATTATATCTAAAATTTGTATGTCTAATGTAAAATCTATGATGTTTATATTCAAAATGATCATCAAATTGTAAGAATTCCAGCAATGTAAATTATATTCTGGCCGGGTAATTTGTATGAATTTTATGAGCTAAAACAAATACAGTAAAAGTCCAAAAATCCGGATGCCAGGAATCCGGACCACCCGAGAATCCGGACTTTTCGAAAACCCAAACTTTTTAAATTTAGCGGGCTTTTGTGGGTTACGTGAATGAATGGAGTTGCTTTAAAAAATTAATTTACACAATTCTAACAATAAAATTAATTGTAAATTATAAGTAGCTAATTTTGTTAGTTTTGTAATTAGCTTGAACTGAAATGTAAAATTTGAGGCACTATAAATCTTTTGTGTGTATGTGTGCATGCGTGAATGTCACAGCTGCACAGCGACAACAAACGACCACACGATCGCCACTTTAAAACAAGCAATCAAACTGTGACAACGTATGTAATTTTGAGTCCTACTCTTTCCATGTACAGAGTACAAGCCCATAATAATGGCCCCTAAAGTAGATAAACTTCGTTGTGTGAAGAGAAAGAAGAACACATTGAAATTGAGTGACAAACTTGAAATAATTAAGAAACTAGAATGTAATGTGAGCAATGCTGTTCTAATGGAAACATACAACATTGGAAAGTCTACAATTTATCATATAAAAAAGGCAAAGAATAAAATTCAAGAATTCACAGCTTCTTCTGAGCCTTACATTAAAATTGCTGAAAGAAAAAGTTTACATTGGCCCAAATTAGAAAATCTTGATAGAGTGTTGCACGAATGGTTTTTGTTAAAACGATCAGAAGGTATGGCAATTTCTGGGCCGATGCTTATTGCCAAAGCAAAATCTTTTAAGGAGCAAATGAACATTGAATTAGAGTGCGCATTTAGTGATGGATGGCTTAGGAATTTCAAGACTCGGCATGGTATTAGACAGTTTGTTTACATTTTTGTCTAGTGTTGACTTTATTTTTCTTTAAAACTGCTCGTTTTGATAAATGAAGCATGCTTTATTTGATAATGAATAAACTATCAAAATGTACCTGTTCATCTCTTCTTTATTTCTCCTTAAATTTTAATTTTAAAAGTACTGCCTGAGAATCCGGAAAATCCAAAAATCCGGACCGACCCAATCCCCAAGCAGTCCGGATTTTTGGACTTCTACTGTATCTTCAGTTAATAAAAAAAAAATATTCTTCACGACACTATCTGTCAATCAAAGTACCCCACCTTGCCTCCCCCCTCTTCCAACCGCGCCAGATGGTCGGTCCGTCCCAACCCTCCCCCCCACCCCCCACCAACCCTCCCTACCAGAGAAATGTGTGGGAGAAACCAGAATATTTACCTTTTTAGTAATAAATAATACCTCAGACTAAAGTTAGGATAATATAATTGACATTGCTGGATTCCTTGTAAGACCAGGAATATTTTGAATATAATTGTCATATATTTTGCACAAAAGATAACATATTTACTCAGAGTAAACAAAATACTTAAAGTAGATCTAAAATTTGTATGTCTAAAGCAAAATCTATGATGTTTATATTCAAAATGATCATCAAATTGTAAGAATTCCAGCAATGTAAATTATATTCTGGCCCGGTAATTTGTATGAATTTTATGAGCTAAAACAAATATCTTCAATAAATAAACAAAATATACTTACCGAAATACTATCTGTCAATCGAAATACCCCACCTCCCCCCCTCTTCCCACCTGCTCCCTGGGTCCCTCCCTCCCTCCCTACCCCTCACCCCCATCTTCCCTCCCTACCAGAGAAATGATTGGGTTATAACAGTATATTTACATTTTTAGTAATAAATAATACCTCAGACTAAAGTTAGGATAATATTATTAACATTGCTGGATTCCTTGCAAGACCAGGAATATTTTGAATATACACTTCATATATTTTGCACAAAAGATAACATATTTGTTCTGAGTAAACAAAATACAGTACTCCCTCTTTATCGACGGGAGTTACGTTCTGTAGACGGCCGTCGATAAAGAAACCGTCGATACCGTGATGGTTACGTAATTTTTCTAACTATTATTAGCATATGTTGAATAAATGTACCTTTAAGCATTAATGCGTTTCCTTTACACATAACCTTAAATAATAGTGTATAAATAATATTATAATAAGTGGACAAAAATACTAGCAAACTTACGATTTCATTTATTGAAGTGAACATCGGTCCTTGCAGTAAACAATACAGTGTACAGTATATACAAGTGTGATGATTGAGGCTTATTAAAAGCCTGACCAGTCAGATGAGTATGATGAGTCAAGGTCTGCATCTTCTTGAGGGGTGTGGGCAGGTACTGCGTCTTGTTGTTGTGAGGTGCCGGCAGCTTCTACGTCTTGTTGTTGTGAGGTGTCGGCAGCTTCTGCCTCCTGTTGCAGGATGCCGGCAGGTTCGGCGATGGCAGGCACTCGGCGACTGAAGAAGTTGGTGATGGTGGTCTGTGCTTCCTTGCTTCTCATTTCCCTCTGCAGTTCTATATATGGCAACATAACATTTTCAATAGCTCTCTTTGCTTTAAGGGACCTATCAAGGGAGGGATCAATGTCATAGAGACCAGCAGAGAGGGCCTTACTCACTCTTATTACTTCACCAAGATTATCTAAAGGCATGGTGATATAAGTTGATGTGATGAACCACCAGCAAAAGTTGAAAATCAAAGACTGTTGCCCACGCGGCTTGGCTGATGTCTGTGTTCAGGGAAGGCGGGCCGCGGGTAGACGCTAGTCACGCCACTAGTGCCGCCTAGCGGCGAAAGTACAAACAAGGTCCGCAGAGTTCAAATAAAGCCAAAATAAAAATCCGTCTAAATAATCCGTCGATAATCGAAACCGTCGATAAAAAATCCGTCGATAAAGAGGGAGTACTGTACTTGCATTTGATCTAAAATGTGTATGTCTAATGCAAAATCTATGATGCTTATATTCAAAATGATCATCAAATTGTAAGAATTCCAGCAATGTAAATTATATTCTGGCCGGATAATTTGTATGAATTTTATGAGCTAAATAAAAAAAATTATACTTCACCCGCGTATATGAGTAGATGCACCATTTAAAGTGGGAATTCCGGTTCTGGCAGGGTACCGCGTAAATGTGGAAACGCGTAAAGTGAAACCGCGTAAAGCTAGGGTTCACTGTGTATATATATATATATATATATATATATATATATATATATATATATATATATACAGGTAGTCGTCGACTTACGACCTAGATTGGTTACGGCCGACCGGTCGTAAGTTGATCTGGTCGTAAGTCGGCCTATGTTATAATTACCTTACGTATATTATACTGTAATGTGTAATGATAATATAATCATCTTTAAGTCATATTTTATCAACATTTTCTTTGTTCATTATTGTTACGGTCGTCAGGTTTAAGTAAATCACTGCATACTACAGTACAATTGGTTTGTTATTTACACTGGGGCTGGGGCCAAAACTGTCGTACCGCCGGTCGTAAAGTCGAACAGACGTAAGTCGCATAGGTCGTAAGTCGACGACTACCTGTATATATATATATATATATATATATATATATATATATATATATATATACACACAGTAATACCCCGATTAACACAGTTTCGCTTAGCGCGATTTCACGTATACGCGGTGCCTCGCCAGAGCCAAACTTTCACTTAACGCGGGTTTTTTCCACGTATACGCGCAGAGTGTCCGGCTCCAGAGCTATTTTTAGATTCGCCCCACCCGCCACCCTGCCTGACTGCCTGTTTTAGGTCATAAAATTCATACAAATTACCCGGCCAGAATATAATTTTCATTGTTGGAATTCTTACAATTTGATGATCATTTTGAATATAAACATCATAGATTTTGCATTAGACATACAAATTTTAGATATATTGTTTACTCTGAGTAAATATGTTATCTTTTGTGCAAAATGTTCCTGGTCTTACAAGGCATCCAGCATTGTCAATTATATTATCCTAACTTTAATCTGAGGTATTATTTAATACTTAATGTTAAAATTTAGTTTTTTCACCCAACATCTCTTGAAGGGAGGATTGGTGGGGGGTGGGGGGGGAGGGTTGGGACGGACCGACCACCTGGCGTGGTTGGAAGAGGGGGGAGGCAAGGTGGGGTACTTTGATTGACAGATAGTGTCGTGAAGAATATTTTTTTTTTTATAAACTGAAGATATTTGTTTTAGCTCATAAAATTCATACAAGTTACCTGGCCAGAATATAATTTACATTGCTGGAATTCTTATAATTTGGTGATCATTTTGAATATAAACATCATAGATTTTGCATTAGACATACAAATTTTAGATATAATGTTTACTCTGAGTAAATATGTTATCATTTGTGCAAAATACAGTTGGCCCTCCTGTTACGCGGTCCCACAATCCGCGTTTCACCGTTAACGCGGTGCCTTGCCAGAACCTAACATTTTCACATTCCGCGGTCGTGAACCCCATTACGCGGAGAGCGGCTGGCAAGCCGCGCCATTTTTGGATCCAAACCTCCCGCCATCCGCCATGTTGTGTAAGAGGCGCGAAAATGGTGCGCACAAGGTCACCCAGTCATCAAAACATTACCGAGTTCTTCACCCGCCACCCACTACAGCCGGCCCAAGTCAGTGATAGTGATAATTATAGTGAGGATATGGACTTATATGAACTTTGGGGGGTTTGACAAAGAGGCCCTGCAAGCCTCTGTGGTGGATAGTGATACAATTGATACAAGTGATACAGGTGAGGGCCAATAATCTGCCCTCTGCCTCGGAACCAACCGCCCATCCCCGTGTGCCCAGCCATCTTTTCTACTAATGTAAGTGTTAAAAAACCTAATATTATTGATATTTCTCTTAATTATTAATTGTATGTGCATGCCATTATGAAGTTAAGATAATATTTTTACTACAACATAGTTGTGTGTCGTCAAAAAGTGGAGTTTGGGGATCGGCCCGGACTCCATTTCAATTAATCCCATATGTTATGTTATTCACTTTACGCGTTTCTCACTTTCCGCGGTACCCTCAGGGTTACATTAACCGCGTAATATGAGGACCAACTGTATATGACATTTATATTCAAAATATTCCTGGTCTTACAAGGAATCCAGCAATGTCAATTGTATTATCCTAACTTTAGTTTGAGGTATTATTTATTAAAATTTAGTGGTTTCCCCCCAAAATTTCTCTTAGGGAAGAGCCAGTGAGTGTAGTGTGAGAAGAGGTGGAGGGAGTTGAGTCCATTATTTGAATTGACATTAACTTGGCGACTGTATTTCTCTATTTCTCTTAAGTATTAATTGTGTGCATGTACCATCATAAAATTAAGATGTTATTTGTACTAGAACATAGGTTATTGTGTCGGAAAAAGAGGAGTTTGGGGGTCGGGTCAGTTTCTATTGGAATTAATCCCATATGTTCTGTTGTTCACTTAGCGCGGTTTTGTCTTAACGCGGTACCCTATGGGTTTTATTGACCTCGTTAAGCGGGGTACTACTGTATATATATATATATATATATATATATATATATATATATATATATATATATATATATATATATATATATATATATATATATATATATATATATATATATATATATTTATATATATATGTAAGTAAATCACTGTAGGTGCGCGTGATCTAGGTATATGCTGATAACCACAAGGAAAGAAGAAAACACGAAGTTCCCAAGCGCTTTAGTGTAATTCACACGAAAGCGCTTGGGAACTTCGGGTTTTCTTCTTTCCGTGTGGTTTTCAGCATATATATATATATATATATATATATATATTATATATATATATATATATATATATATATATATATATATATATATATATATATATATATATAATCAACGACCTCACCAGCAAGGAATCGAACCCTCGACCTACTGGGTGTGACTAGGGAGCGCTTACCGGCTAGGCCACAAGGACACTAAAAGCAGTTCTAGACTCTGTTATATTTCACACAAAGCCTGTTCATCGAGCTGATGGCGCCGTGAACCTCAATGGGAAACTGCCCGTGCCTCGTATGTGGTGTCAGTAGCATTTTACCGAATCCAGCTGGTATGAAACGCGAGGTACATATATATACTTCATTTTTAGTCCATTTAACACGCGGACTTTGAACATACAATCAACGACCTCACCAGCAAGGAATCGAACCCTCGACCTACTGGGTGTGACTAGGGAGCGCTTACCGGCTAGGCCACAAGGACACTAAAAGCAGTTCTAGACTCTGTTATATTTCACACAAAGCCTGTTCATCGAGCTGATGGCGCCGTGAACCTCAATGGGAAACTGCCCGTCACAGATTTTGTAAGCTTTAACAAAAACAATGCCGGCAGCCGTCTCGTCTCATCTCCTCTAATATTCCACGTATTATTAACAAATTGTATTGTTAATTTTGCACACACAAACATTAAATCAATAAAAACAATTTCAGAAACATTAATTAAAATATATATGAACAGTAAATAAGTGTTGCTTTCATATTCTTATGTAAAGTAATGACGATATGTTTTCACGTGTGCGCACTTACATACCGGTACGCGATCTCTCTTTTTTCTTTACCATTATCGTTAGCTACTTCTATTGTTCCATTTATTAGCATTAAGTAACATTACTCAAAACAACCATATTAATTTTACTACAGCTACAACCAAGGTCTTATTTTCTTCAGTTTTATATGTAGAACCAGTCAGTCACTGGTTTTGTAATCAACGAAAACAATGCTGTGTCAGTTCCTCGTGTTGTTTAATATTCTACGTATTATTAATGAATTGTATTGCTCATTTTGCACACATAAACATTAATTCATTAAAAGACATTCAATAATAAACAATAATGAATCTTTTGTACATAAGAGAAATGACGCTGTTTACACGATTATGCACGTCATCTGCACGTTGGCGGGCCGTTCAAACCCGTCGAAATTCAAGTTTCCGCCGTCAAAATTTATATATACTGTATTTTTATTTTTGTGTTCCAATAAAATACGTTGAATTAAAAACTCGCGAAATTTGAGAAGCTACTATACGACATTTAACTCTTCAATATGTCTTCCAAGCATAAGCACAAGTCACTATCTATCCAGGAAAAGGGTGAATTTCCATGGTCCGGCAATTTCCATGGTCCGGCACCGGTCAGGTCCCGAGGTTGCCGGACTAGAGAGGTACAACCTGTATTTTCCGTACATAAATTGAGGGTTACGAGCATAAAAATATTTCACTATGCACAATGCAATGCACCACTGTGCATTACACCTTGCATAACATATCATATACCACAGTCTTGAGTCTCATGTAAACATTGTCTGAATAAGAGAGCGATGAAGCGCACACTGCTATGCCAACCTGATACATTACCCCTCTTGTTTATATGGCAACTCACATACCCAAATAAACATTTTAATGCTCTGGAGATGCATAGAAGGTGACACTAATCATTTGATTAATCCATAGTTGCTATTTGTGGTCTTTTCCCATAAACTAGCTGGCTGCGCTCTACAAGTCGCCCAGGAAGGTTGTCAGGTTATAAAATATTTCTTAATAGTATGGTGTGGGCATCTCTCTAGTCAACAGTGAAGATCCGTTACTTATAAATTGTATTGTGTTCTTTTTTCAGGCTTGTGTCTCAGCAATAATAGTGTGTTTCGTGGTGTACACTGCTTCTGCCAATTATGGTTACCTAACATTTGGTTCACTGGTGAAGGGTGACGTGCTTCTGTCTTATGATGCAAGAAAGCCACAAGTTCTCACTGCAATCATTCTCTTGGCTATTAAATCATGGACGACCTACCCAATTCTCTTGTTCTGTGTGAGGTAAGGTCTCTACTTTCAGTGATGTCTTTATTCTGTAAGCTGTGAATTAGTAATTTTCCTTTAAGACTGGTTTCAATTTTACTATTAACCATTTAATGTAAAACTGGAAAATTCTGCAATTACTGTAGTCTGTTAGAATTACTGCAGATAGACAATATAGTTAGTAATTTAGTTTACAGTGATATCTGCGTTAGCCAGAATAATTGGTGCAGAGCTCTTCCCGGGGATGAGAGAATTCTGGGTAACGAGACGACTCTCAGACCCAGAAAATTCCCACATTCA
>CAUDMG010002372.1:855738-885738 GCA_958450375.1 Homarus gammarus | reverse complement strand
TTGAATATAAGCATGCTATAATAGGGTGTGTCATAAGGAGGCGAATTTTTTTTTTTTGAGTTTGAAAAATCGGCCCATGGTATTAATGATGTAGTTCTATGTGCAGAATCATGTGATATCTTCAGATTTGAAAAGTTTTCATTTTTTGCTTATTTAAAGTAAAGTAAATGTATCAGGTTAATTTATTAGGATGAAAATGATCCAGAATAGTGAAACGAATGATCTTGACACATTTATTAAATTTAATATTCCTTTAGTAAACAAAATCATCAAATACGAAAACCGGTTTTACTACTACGACCCGGTGTTGCTGCACACCATAGAGAACATGTCTTTCTTGCTTCTGTTTCTACTCATCACCTCCCTGCTGACCACCTGAGCTCGGATGTAGCCTTCCCTCCTCTCCTGGCTGTACACGTGACTGCTGGCCTCGCTCACTTGCTGTACACAACGCTCTATACTCTGGGTGTGCGAGGGCCAGGCAGGGACATGCATGGGGTTGTCCAGGAAAGCTCTGACTTGACCATTGGTGAGGCTGCAGGTAAGAGGGGGCTCACTGCCAGCCTGGATGTTATCCAGATCTATGAGATCAGTGAGGGTCTTGGCACCTAGATTGACTTCAGGAGTCTTCCTGACCCTGAAGGAATCGTCACCAACTGATTCGTCATGCCCAGATCCTCTCATAAGTCTCATATCCAAGATCTTTTTGACTGCCACTCTTCTCTCCTCCTCATCCTTACTGCAGAGCATTGTCTGCAGAACTGCCTCGGGATGAGCATACCAGGAAGATCTCCTCACAGTCTGCTCCACAATCTGAACAACCTTCCTTGGCTGACTCCTCAGGAGCTCAAGCTGGAAGAGAACATGCCTCGGACCTTCGGAGAACGATGACTTGACCTTGGTGTTGAACCAATTTGGCAAGTAGACACTCACGATGAATTGGACAATAAGTCTCAGGTTGTGAAGCTGGTTCCCTTTCAGTTTATGATGAGCGACCTAAATTCTGCAGAACCTGAGAGCCGTTGTGAGCCACCTAGAATGTGAGACTGGACCTATCTGCAGGTAAGCAAGTCTATCAGGCATGACCCCAGTTTTGATGGCACTGCAAATCATGTAACTATAGTACTGGTCAGTACTCAGGTCGTCAATGACAGTATGTGCAAGCTCAACGAGTGGAGGGCCAACTGTGATTTTTTCAAAGCTCGGATTTATTTCTAACTCAGTGGCAGAGTCCAGCATCTTGCCAAGAGGACCAGACCATCTGTTGTTTGAAAGAGTCTTGCCATCCAGCTCCTGGATCAGATGTCTGAGAGGCAACTCGTTGGTGTGGAGGTCACAAACAATCCAGACCAGCTTCCTACCAATCTTCCGCTCTATCCACTGTATGACCCCCCCTTGCCACCCTGTGTTCGTGTTGGTGCTGTCCCCTCCAATGGCCTGCAGGGTCTGGTCTACGTTCCTCTCTCTGAGCCAGTTCACAATGTTATCTGCCACTATCTCAGCTGGTTTCCTGATGTCATCTTTCTCTGGAGTGAAATGCCACAAATACTTCCCTCCTGGTTCACTGCAGCAGGAGTAGTGTTCCTCCTTCACCATGGCAGGGAACAACTTGTCAGATTCTCCAACTTTCATGAACACTTTAGTGTCATCCCTTCTCCCATCAAAGAACAAACAATTGATTCCATTTTCTCTTATCCCCTTATCAAACTCCTCTTCTAGGTTACTGACAAGTTTCTCCTGAGCTCTCCTTACTTTGTTATGATCTATCACCAGGTGAACATCATCAGGTGTTATCAAACCACCGTCAATCCAGGCAGCTGTTGCTATCTCTGCAGTTTCTCTGAGACCAGTGTGGTGTCGCATGCTGGCCAGAGCTATGCTCGGGATATCTTTCCTATTTCGAATCTTATGCCTGGAAGGTTTGGGATCATTATTTTCTGGGTTAGGGACAAAGTCACCATTCTCCTGGTCAGCACTCGGATCAGCCATGGGGAAGTCATTAAACTCTGAATCAGCTTGACTCCAATCATCGGCCTTTTTTACCTCACCCTGGGCCTTCTCAAGTCTCTTTTCCTCGGCAACTCTTCTCCTCTTCTGTCTCTCTGTGGCAGCCTCCTGTCTCTTGGACTCCGGAATATCTTGGCTAGAAATCATGAGAGCCCCTATACTGCCAGTCTTCTCTCTCTGTGCTTTGACAAATGCCAGTTCGATCACAGGAATCTTCAGTTCACGCTTGCAAATACAGGAGATGTGGGCCTCGGATTTACAGCCACGATCGCATCCAAACTCAGGACAGAGAACAATTGGGCACTTGCAAGTAATTATGTCAAATAACTGGTCCAGTTGCTTGGCAAAGCTGTCCTTAACTGCAAGTTTTCCTCTCCCAAGAGATATATCTCTTGCCTTTTCCCAACTGGCTAGCAGTCTCTCACTAATCTTCTTCTGACTTGTTATGACTGGAGGCTTGAACTGAGCGTTAGCCAGAGTGTACTGTGCCAAGACAGCTTTGGTCATATCACTGGCAATGTCTTTGTTTGTGTAAGTTCTTTGGTTCTTTTCACTGATTTGCCTGATTAAAACACCGTATCTCAAAGCATCTCTCAATGTAGGCAACTCCGACTTCAGGAGCTCTCTCCCAGGCCCAAGATAGTGACTGAGATGGCTGGATTTTTGGTTCCCCGTCCTGACACAAGCAGCCATCGCAAATATTATCAACTTATAAATGCCTCAGAATCTGAAACAGAAAAAAATATTGTTAGTTGGGCTGTTAAAGAATGAAGTCAGAAAGCAATGTTCACTATTTAATTGTAATGCACTAATGCAGCTGTACGTTAGATTTTTGATAAATTTCACGCTAAAACTTACCTAGCAAAAGGTTGCAAAATATTGAAACTGAAATTATTTTCTGTTTATATACACTAAAATCTACCAAAAAAGTGATGGGCCATTAGTTTTAGCTGATCTTCCCTCCTATGACACATCCTAATGCTATAATTTGCACTAGACAAAACAATTTTAGTACCGTAATCAAATTAGTACATGTGCACTCCAGCTTTGCACTAAGAAATCTATGTAAATCTACCCAAAAATACAGTTAAAAAACTTTTTATAAAATGTACTACAGTATTCTACACTAATGTACTACATTTTTTATATCTTGAGCAAAATATATGATGTTTATATTCAAATTAATCTCTGTCTTGCAAGGATTTCAGCAATGCAAATTATATTATCGTAACTTTAGTCTGAGATATTATATAAAATAAACATAAAGAAACCACCAATCTTTTATCTTGAACACGAGGGTGGTGGGAAGATGGCAGGGGGGGGGGGGGGAGGGGGGGGTGACAGAATGTCTGGCGTTTGTTTGTTTATTTATTTGAGATAAGATTTGACAGTTGGCGCTGAAGGCCTGCCTGCGTGTTTATTTATCATTATCTAAGAGTGACTAAGCTCTTCTCATAATTTTCCACCCAAACGACCTGGGTGAATATAACTTACATTGGAGGGATTCTTGTAAGAGAGTAATTTATTTAAATGTTTTTTTTTTGCAATTTAAATTTTAATTGTTTATTCTTTGATAGAGGAAGCGGAATCCTAGTGCTGTCACTTGGTACCCCTGTACCATAACACCAGAAGCAACTGGCAAGTGTCACAAGTATATACAGTACAGTACAATCATCCCTTGGTTATCGCGCCTAATTGGGACCTCGCCAATAACGAAAGTACAGAACCTATGGGACTTATTCTAATTGGTTCATTTACCCAAAACCCAACCCCAAGTTTCCCATTTTACGACCATTTAGACCCACTAAATATATATATAATGTTATGGTAAATATCATAAAACCACATGGGCATGGCTAGGTTTATTACAAAGTGATGAAAAGGGTACGCTTAATACTGTAGTCCACAAAACATGTAGCTATGCTTTTTTTATTTGGTCCCCCATCATACGAGTCCGTTTTCTCTCACATCAGGACGCCTGAGTCCTCCGTTTTCTCTCTTAATCTTAAGAGTGCACCAGAAACTTTACTATTTTTTATTAATGCCACAGAATTTGAAATTACAACCCCAATTGCAACTGGGGTTGCAATTGTTGAAGCAACTAGATATGTCTGATTACAGCAAATGTGTTATTGTCAATTTGTAGGAGAAAGATTTTATCCTCAATAGATGTAGGTTAACATTTCACCTGTAGGCAAATGCTTAAAAAAGCCTAAGTAAGGAAGCATATTCGTTCAACACATAATATCTGACCAGTATGGGGAGGATCATCATGTCTCGTCAGGGGGTCGTGGTGTGGTGGTCCAGCAGGCGTCACTTTTTTTGTGGGGGGGGGGGGGGGGGGGCCCACGGACGTATATTCGATCGGACGTTAACCGGCGCTTGACTCTGTGTGTGTATACGTGTGTGTATATATATATACAGTTGGTCCTCGTATTACGCGGTTAATGTAACCCGGAGGGTACCGCGGAAAGTGAGAAACGCGTAAAGTGAATAACATAACATATGGGATTAATTGAAATGGAGTCCGGGCCGATCCCCAAACTCCACTTTTTGACGACACACAACTATGTTGTAGTAAAAATATTATCTTAACTTTATGATGGCATGCACACACAATTAATAATTAAGAGAAATATCAATAATATTAGGTTTTTTAACACTTACATTAGTAGAAAAGATGGCTGGGCACACGGGGATGGGCGGTTGGTTCCGAGGCAGAGGGCAGATTATTGGCCCTCACCTGTATCACTTGTATCAATTGTATCACTATCCACAACAGAGGCTTGCAGGGCCTCTTTGTCAAACCCCCCAAAGTTCATATAAGTCCATATCCTCACTATAATTATCACTATCACTGACTTGGGCCGGCTGTAGTGGGTGGCGGGTGAAGAACTCGGTAATGTTTTGATGACTGGGCGACCTTGTGTGCACCATTTTCGCGCCTCTTACACAACATGGCGGATGGCGGGAGGTTTGGATCCAAAAATGGCGCGGCTTGCCAGCCGCTCTCCGCGTAATGGGGTTCACGACCGAGGAATGTGAAAATGTTAGGTTCTGGCAAGGCACCGCGTTAACGGTGAAACGCGGATTGTGGGACCGCGTAATAGGAGGACCAACTGTATATGTATATATATATATATATATATACACGTATACACACAGTTAGACCCCGACTTACGACCGCCGCAGATTTTTTATTATAAAAAAAAAATTATTTTTTTCTTTTTTTCAAATGACACGCGCATTTTCTATACCGAAACACTTCCAGTTAATGTAGTCTCCATGTATAATTAGAAAATTTTGGGGGCCCCATGTGCATTTAGCTGACTACATTAAAGGTAAGTGCTCAGTCACACTGTATCCATTCCTCATTATTTATTACTTTCACTGCACTGTATCCACTCCTCATTATTTATTACTTTTACTGTACTGTATTTCATTGTAGATTTTTAATTAATTTTTTTTTTCTTTTTTTTTTTTATCTCTGTCGGACTTATGACCATTCGGACTTACGACCTGGATTTGGGTCCCTAACTCCGTCGTAAGTCGGGGCCTAGCTGTATATATATATATATATATATATATATATATATATATATATATATATATATATATAGTATATATATATATATATATATATATATATATATATATATATATATATATATGCAAGTAAATCACTGTAGGTGCGCGTGATCTAGGTATATATATATATATATATATATATATATATATATATATATATATATATATATATATATCTATATATATATATGTATATATATATATATATATACCGTATATACCCGTGTATAGCACGAGTTCTTAAGACCAAATTTTTGGGCAAAAAGTTGGGGGTCGACCTCTATACGGGTAATAGTTTCGTTAGGTTGAAAAATATTTACCAGTAACTACCAGTAAACAATGGAAACGACGCACCAACGCACCACCCACTGTGAGTGTCGGTACAGTTGCCAGGGCAGATCTCTTGCGTCATCATAGCAAGCCCAAAGTAGCCAAATGCATGGTATGGTAGCACAGGACGATGTAAAACAAAGTATTCATTTTTAAAAGTTTATTTATAGATACATAAATTTTTGTTAATTAAATTTGAAACATCAATATGATGTGAGTCAGATCATCTACACACAGTTGCCAGTTTCAAAATTTTCCTTTTAAAATTTTAAGTTACCGAGTATTTCTTTTCCCAAATCGTTTTACAATACTGTAGGTAAAACAGTATACTATTGTGCAAACCCCACAGAAAAAAAATTAACAAATGGAGACACCAAAAATGTAAAAAAAAAAAAATGCTGTCTGACTTGCAACACTGTTGGTAGGGTCAGGTGGTTCTAACGGTACCTGCCAGGACCCGGTAATCAAATTTATAACAATATCTAACCTCAATTACTGTAGTTTATCTGATGTAGGCAATATGAAGTAAAAAATACCAGTTAAAGTGAGAAATTGGAAGAGAATAAACAAGAAAGATGTTGGGCTATTTTTTGGTAGGGCTGAGGGAGAGAGTACCAGCTGTTTGGTCTTTTTTGGCGGGAGAGTCACGCAAATAACCGTAGTACTGGTATTTGTTTGGTGTCTTCTGTATTTTTAAAAATGAATACTTGTAAATTAAAAGTACCGTAACATTGTATTAAATACAAACTTGTCATATTTCTGGAAAATAAGAAGCAAGAAAATAAGAATACACCGGTAAACACAATTTCAACGTACGCTAAAATTAAAAGCTGCCTAAGAAGGGCTGAAGCAAACACAAAACCCTGGTCGCGGAGGCTTTGTGTTTGCTTCGGCCCTTCTTAAGCAGCTTTTAATTTTAGCGTATGTTGAAATTGTGTTTACCGGTATATTCTATTTTCTTGCTTCTTATTTTCCAGAAATATGACAAGTTTGTATTTAATACAATGTTACGGTACTTTTAATTTACAAGTATTCATTTTTAAAAATACAGAAGACACCAAACAAATACCAGTACTACGGTTATTTGCGTGACTCTCCCGCCAAAAAAGACCAAACAGCTGGTACTCTCTCCCTCAGCCCTACCAAAAAATAGCCCAACATCTTTCTTGTTTATTCTCTTCCAATTTCTCACTTTAACTGGTATTTTTTACTTCATATTGCCTACATCAGATAAACTACAGTAATTGAGGTTAGATATTGTTATAAATTTGATTACCGGGTCCTGGCAGGTACCGTTAGAACCACCTGACCCTACCAACAGTGTTGCAAGTCAGACAGCATTTTTTTTTTTTTACATTTTTGGTGTCTCCATTTGTTAATTTTTTTTCTGTGGGGTTTGCACAATAGTATACTGTTTTACCTACAGTATTGTAAAACGATTTGGGAAAAGAAATACTCGGTAACTTAAAATTTTAAAAGGAAAATTTTGAAACTGGCAACTGTGTGTAGATGATCTGACTCACATCATATTGATGTTTCAAATTTAATTAACAAAAATTTATGTATCTATAAATAAACTTTTAAAAATGAATACTTTATGTTTTACATACTCCTGTGCTACCATACCATGCATTTGGCTACTTTGGGCTTGCTATGATGACGCAAGAGATCTGCCCTGGCAACTGTACCGACACTCACAGTGGGTGGTGAGTTGGTGCGTCGTTTCCATTGTTTACTGGTAGTTACTGGTAAATATTTTTCAACCTAACGAAACTATTACCCGTATAGAGGTCGACCCCCAACTTTTTGCCCAAAAATTTGGTCTAAAGAACTCGTGCTATACACGGGTATATACGGTATATATATATATATATATACCTAGATCACGCGCACCTACAGTGATTTACTTGCATATATATATATATATATATATATATATATATATATATATATATATATAGATATATACTATATATATATATATATATATATACGGTATATATATATATATATATACCTAGATCACGCGCACCTACAGTGATTTACTTGCATATATATATATATATATATATATACACACACACAGCTAGGCCCCGACTTACGACGGAGTTAGGGACCCAAATCCAGGTCGTAAGTCCGAATGGTCATAAGTCCGACAAAGATAAAAAAAAAAAAGAAAAAAAAAATTAATTAAAAATCTACAATGAAATACAGTACAGTAAAAGTAATAAATAATGAGGAATGGATACAGTGCAGTGAAAGTAATAAATAATGAGGAATGGATACAGTGTGACTGAGCACTTACCTTTAATGTAGTCAGCTAAATGCACATGGGGCCCCCAAAATTTTCTAATTATACATGGAGACTACATTAACTGGAAACGTTTCGGTATAGAAAATGCGTGTGTCATTTGAAAAAAAGAAAAAAATAATTTTTTTTTTATAATAAAAAATCTGCGGCGGTCGTAAGTCGGGGTCTAACTGTGTGTATACGTGTATATATATATATATATATATACATATATATATATATATATATATATATATATATATATATATATATACATATACAGTTGGTCCTCCTATTACGCGGTCCCACAATCCGCGTTTCACCGTTAACGCGGTGCCTTGCCAGAACCTAACATTTTCACATTCCTCGGTCGTGAACCCCATTACGCGGAGAGCGGCTGGCAAGCCGCGCCATTTTTGGATCCAAACCTCCCGCCATCCGCCATGTTGTGTAAGAGGCGCGAAAATGGTGCACACAAGGTCGCCCAGTCATCAAAACATTACCGAGTTCTTCACCCGCCACCCACTACAGCCGGCCCAAGTCAGTGATAGTGATAATTATAGTGAGGATATGGACTTATATGAACTTTGGGGGGTTTGACAAAGAGGCCCTGCAAGCCTCTGTGGTGGATAGTGACACAATTGATACAAGTGATACAGGTGAGGGCCAATAATCTGCCCTCTGCCTCGGAACCAACCGCCCATCCCCGTGTGCCCAGCCATCTTTTCTACTAATGTAAGTGTTAAAAAACCTAATATTATTGATATTTCTCTTAATTATTAATTGTGTGTGCATGCCATCATAAAGTTAAGATAATATTTTTACTACAACATAGTTGTGTGTCGTCAAAAAGTGGAGTTTGGGGATCGGCCCGGACTCCATTTCAATTAATCCCATATGTTATGTTATTCACTTTACGCGTTTCTCACTTTCCGCGGTACCCTCCGGGTTACATTAACCGCGTAATACGAGGACCAACTGTATATATATATACACACACAGAGTCAAGCGCCGGTTAACGTCCGATCGAATATACGTCCGTGGCCCCCCCCCCCCCCACAAAAAAAGTGACGCCTGCTGGACCACCACACCACGACCCCCTGACGAGACATGATGATCCTCCCCATACTGGTCAGATATTATGTGTTGAACGAATATGCTTCCTTACTTAGGCTTTTTTAAGCATTTGCCTACAGGTGAAATGTTAACCTACATCTATTGAGGATAAAATCTTTCTCCTACAAATTGACAATAACACATTTGCTGTAATCAGACATATCTAGTTGCTTCAACAATTGCAACCCCAGTTGCAATTGGGGTTGTAATTTCAAATTCTGTGGCATTAATAAAAAATAGTAAAGTTTCTGGTGCACTCTTAAGATTAAGAGAGAAAACGGAGGACTCAGGCGTCCTGATGTGAGAGAAAACGGACTCGTATGATGGGGGACCAAATAAAAAAAGCATAGCTACATGTTTTGTGGACTACAGTATTAAGCGTACCCTTTTCATCACTTTGTAATAAACCTAGCCATGCCCATGTGTTTTTATGATATTTACCATAACATTATATATATATTTAGTGGGTCTAAATGGTCGTAAAATGGGAAACTTGGGGTTGGGTTTTGGGTAAATGAACCAATTAGAATAAGTCCCATAGGTTCTGTACTTTCGTTATTGGCGAGGTCCCAATTAGGCGCGATAACCAAGGGATGATTGTACTGTACTGTATATACTTGTGACACTTGCCAGTTGCTTCTGGTGTTATGGTACAGGGGTACCAAGTGACAGCACTAGGATTCCGCTTCCTCTATCAAAGAATAAACAATTAAAATTTAAATTGCAAAAAAAAAAATTTAAATAAATTACTCTCTTACAAGAATCCCTCCAATGTAAGTTATATTCACCCAGGTCGTTTGGGTGGAAAATTATGAGAAGAGCTTAGTCACTCTTAGATAATGATAAATAAACACGCAGGCAGGCCTTCAGCGCCAACTGTCAAATCTTATCTCAAATAAATAAACAAACAAACGCCAGACATTCTGTCACCCCCCCTCCCCCCCCCCCCCCCCTGCCATCTTCCCACCACCCTCGTGTTCAAGATAAAAGATTGGTGGTTTCTTTATGTTTATTTTATATAATATCTCAGACTAAAGTTACGATAATATAATTTGCATTGCTGAAATCCTTGCAAGACAGAGATTAATTTGAATATAAACGTCATATATTTTGCTCAAGATATAAAAAATGTAGTACATTAGTGTAGAATACTGTAGTACATTTTATAAAAAGTTTTTTAACTGTATTTTTGGGTAGATTTACATAGATTTCTTAGTGCAAAGCTGGAGTGCACATGTACTAATTTGATTACGGTACTAAAATTGTTTTGTCTAGTGCAAATTATAGCATTAGGATGTGTCATAGGAGGGAAGATCAGCTAAAACTAATGGCCCATCACTTTTTTGGTAGATTTTAGTGTATATAAACAGAAAATAATTTCAGTTTCAATATTTTGCAACCTTTTGCTAGGTAAGTTTTAGCGTGAAATTTATCAAAAATCTAACGTACAGCTGCATTAGTGCATTACAATTAAATAGTGAACATTGCTTTCTGACTTCATTCTTTAACAGCCCAACTAACAATATTTTTTTCTGTTTCAGATTCTGAGGCATTTATAAGTTGATAATATTTGCGATGGCTGCTTGTGTCAGGACGGGGAACCAAAAATCCAGCCATCTCAGTCACTATCTTGGGCCTGGGAGAGAGCTCCTGAAGTCGGAGTTGCCTACATTGAGAGATGCTTTGAGATACGGTGTTTTAATCAGGCAAATCAGTGAAAAGAACCAAAGAACTTACACAAACAAAGACATTGCCAGTGATATGACCAAAGCTGTCTTGGCACAGTACACTCTGGCTAACGCTCAGTTCAAGCCTCCAGTCATAACAAGTCAGAAGAAGATTAGTGAGAGACTGCTAGCCAGTTGGGAAAAGGCAAGAGATATATCTCTTGGGAGAGGAAAACTTGCAGTTAAGGACAGCTTTGCCAAGCAACTGGACCAGTTATTTGACATAATTACTTGCAAGTGCCCAATTGTTCTCTGTCCTGAGTTTGGATGCGATCGTGGCTGTAAATCCGAGGCCCACATCTCCTGTATTTGCAAGCGTGAACTGAAGATTCCTGTGATCGAACTGGCATTTGTCAAAGCACAGAGAGAGAAGACTGGCAGTATAGGGGCTCTCATGATTTCTAGCCAAGATATTCCGGAGTCCAAGAGACAGGAGGCTGCCACAGAGAGACAGAAGAGGAGAAGAGTTGCCGAGGAAAAGAGACTTGAGAAGGCCCAGGGTGAGGTAAAAAAGGCCGATGATTGGAGTCAAGCTGATTCAGAGTTTAATGACTTCCCCATGGCTGATCCGAGTGCTGACCAGGAGAATGGTGACTTTGTCCCTAACCCAGAAAATAATGATCCCAAACCTTCCAGGCATAAGATTCGAAATAGGAAAGATATCCCGAGCATAGCTCTGGCCAGCATGCGACACCACACTGGTCTCAGAGAAACTGCAGAGATAGCAACAGCTGCCTGGATTGACGGTGGTTTGATAACACCTGATGATGTTCACCTGGTGATAGATCATAACAAAGTAAGGAGAGCTCAGGAGAAACTTGTCAGTAACCTAGAAGAGGAGTTTGATAAGGGGATAAGAGAAAATGGAATCAATTGTTTGTTCTTTGATGGGAGAAGGGATGACACTAAAGTGTTCATGAAAGTTGGAGAATCTGACAAGTTGTTCCCTGCCATGGTGAAGGAGGAACACTACTCCTGCTGCAGTGAACCAGGAGGGAAGTATTTGTGGCATTTCACTCCAGAGAAAGATGACATCAGGAAACCAGCTGAGATAGTGGCAGATAACATTGTGAACTGGCTCAGAGAGAGGAACGTAGACCAGACCCTGCAGGCCATTGGAGGGGACAGCACCAACACGAACACAGGGTGGCAAGGGGGGGTCATACAGTGGATAGAGCGGAAGATTGGTAGGAAGCTGGTCTGGATTGTTTGTGACCTCCACACCAACGAGTTGCCTCTCAGACATCTGATCCAGGAGCTGGATGGCAAGACTCTTTCAAACAACAGATGGTCTGGTCCTCTTGGCAAGATGCTGGACTCTGCCACTGAGTTAGAAATAAATCCGAGCTTTGAAAAAATCACAGTTGGCCCTCCACTCGTTGAGCTTGCACATACTGTCATTGACGACCTGAGTACTGACCAGTACTATAGTTACATGATTTGCAGTGCCATCAAAACTGGGGTCATGCCTGATAGACTTGCTTACCTGCAGATAGGTCCAGTCTCACATTCTAGGTGGCTCACAACGGCTCTCAGGTTCTGCAGAATTTAGGTCGCTCATCATAAACTGAAAGGGAACCAGCTTCACAACCTGAGACTTATTGTCCAATTCATCGTGAGTGTCTACTTGCCAAATTGGTTCAACACCAAGGTCAAGTCATCGTTCTCCGAAGGTCCGAGGCATGTTCTCTTCCAGCTTGAGCTCCTGAGGAGTCAGCCAAGGAAGGTTGTTCAGATTGTGGAGCAGACTGTGAGGAGATCTTCCTGGTATGCTCATCCCGAGGCAGTTCTGCAGACAATGCTCTGCAGTAAGGATGAGGAGGAGAGAAGAGTGGCAGTCAAAAAGATCTTGGATATGAGACTTATGAGAGGATCTGGGCATGACGAATCAGTTGGTGACGATTCCTTCAGGGTCAGGAAGACTCCTGAAGTCAATCTAGGTGCCAAGACCCTCACTGATCTCATAGATCTGGATAACATCCAGGCTGGCAGTGAGCCCCCTCTTACCTGCAGCCTCACCAATGGTCAAGTCAGAGCTTTCCTGGACAACCCCATGCATGTCCCTGCCTGGCCCTCGCACACCCAGAGTATAGAGCGTTGTGTACAGCAAGTGAGCGAGGCCAGCAGTCACGTGTACAGCCAGGAGAGGAGGGAAGGCTACATCCGAGCTCAGGTGGTCAGCAGGGAGGTGATGAGTAGAAACAGAAGCAAGAAAGACATGTTCTCTATGGTGTGCAGCAACACCGGGTCGTAGTAGTAAAACCGGTTTTCGTATTTGATGATTTTGTTTACTAAAGGAATATTAATTTTAATTAATGTGTCAAGATCATTCGTTTCACTATTCTGGATCATTTTCATCCAAAAAAAATTAACCTGATACATTTACTTTACTTTAAATAAGCAAAAAATGAAAACTTTTCAAATCTGAAGATATCACATGATTCTGCACATAGAACTACATCATTAATACCATGGGCCGATTTTTCAAACTCAAAAAAAAAAAATTCGCCTCCTTATGACACACCCTATTATAGCATGCTTATATTCAAATTAATCAGTATATTACAAGAATCCCAGCTATGTTAATTTTATTCTCCCAGGTCATTTCACTGGGTTTTTTTAAGAGAGAAGCTTAGTCACCTAAGAACTGATAAATATACATGCATTAGACCTGGGCTTGTGCCAACTGTCAAACGTACTACCTCCCCTCCCCTCACGCCCCCTCGCTCGCTCCCACCCTCTCTTCCATCTGCTCGGCGTTGCTGGAATCCTTGTAAAACAGTGAATAAATTTAATATAAACATCATGTATTTTGCACAAGAGATAAGAATTAATCACCTGTATCACATTAGTACAGTAGTGATTTAGCAGTGAAAGTGTATTTGTACGTATGTAGTATTCCACATACACATAAGTATAAATAAAAAGTTTATGTGATGATCGGACAACGTCCATTTCGGTTAACGTCACGTTTCCAAGAACGTATCTAGGACGTTAACCAGCGCATGACTGTATATATATATATATATATATATATATATATATATATATATATATATATATATATATATATATATATATATATATATATATATATATATATATACTTCATTTTTAGTCCATTTAACACGCGGACTTTGAACATACAATCAACGACCTCACCAGCAAGGAATCGAACCCTCGACCTACTGGGTGTGACTAGGGAGCGCTTACCGGCTAGGCCACAGTGGGGTATGCTATAACGAACGGATCCTACTACGAATATTCCTCTAACGAACGGTTTTACCTATAAAATTGAGAATGCTATAACGAACGAACTCCTACAACAAACATTATTTAAAAATTTTTTTTTTTTTTTTTTTTTTTTTTTACTAATTTATTGTTTTTTTATTACAAGTATTAATGATATTGGTTATTTCAGGGGTTTAGATGCATATTTATGCACTTTTTTACAATTTTATATTATATTTTTCAATTGTTAAGTGGTTGTATTTGGGGGCCTGGAATGGATTAATCCTATAACGAAGGAATGCTATAACGAACAAGGTTCTAGAACTAATTGGATTCGTTATAGCATTCCCCACTGTATATATATATATATATATATATATATATATATATATATTATATATATATATATATATATATATATATATATATATATATATATGCAATTAAATCACTGTAGGTGCGCGTATATTAAACATACCGAAGCATTCAACATGAATTTGAGTAACGGCATGTACAAGCTGGACAACTTTGTAATTAAGAAGGTTTGTGATCAGGTGAGAGGGCGGGTTACTGTCCCATCTGACCCAACCACCAACCGTTGTGTGCCATTTAAAGATTAGTAGGGTCATTACCTAATTACCTGACCATTGTGGACCTGGTCTCACCCTCCTCTGTATATATTCATCTTGTTTTGCATTACTCTCTCTAGTCTGTACTCACCCCTGAAGATGTGAATTACACGAAAGCGCTTGGGAACTTCGTGTTTTCTTCTTTCCTGGTGGTTATCAGCATATATATATACAGTGACCCCTCGGTTAACGAACTCAATCCGTTCCAGAAGGTCGTTCGTTAACCGAAAAGTTCGTTAACCGAAACCATTGTTTCAATGGGTTTTTGGGTAATTGGTTCCAGCTCACCGAAAATTTCCTAAATTCAACAAAAATGGTAGAAAAGTTCACTTACTTTGAGGTGTATTTGTAGAAGGCTCCTGGATGATGATGATGATGATGATGATGGGATTTAGAATGGGGGTGGAGGAGAAGGAAGAAGAGAAGGCATTGGGGTGGAAGAGAAGTCACCCCATGGCGCCATTTCACCCATAAAATTTTAGCTCTCTTGGTGTAATTCAAGATTATTTTCTTTAAATCAACACTGCACTGCATTATATATTGTCAATATGTAAAATATATTTCAAAATGACCAATAATTTGCTTGGAAACACAGAAAAAAAGCATTTAGTTGAAGAGAGTCTCAAGCAAGATGTTACCTCCAGTGAAAACAGAGAGACTAACGCCTGTTTGCTGTGTTAAGAGGCTGGATGCCGCGCATTAAACTAGTCACTTTACCTTCAATTATGTTCAATAATTGTTAAAATGACTAAAAAATTTAATATTAAACTTTTAAAATTATTGAATAGTATAAACTTCTTGATATTTACTAAAATAGTCAGGAATTTAAGCCCTAGAACCGATTAATGTATTGGCGGACTGATACTAAAGCTGGTTGCCTGGTCAGTGCAAGCGAAAACATGTTGAGGTCGGTTCGTAAGAAATTCATTAACCGAATTTTTGTTCGTTAACCGAATTGAAGATCCTTATGGAAGGCAGTTCGTTAACCGAAATTTCGTTAACCGAGGCGTTCGTTAAACGAGGGGTCACTGTATATATATATATATATATATATATATATATATATATATATATATATATATATATATATATATATATATATATGTATATATATATATATATATATATATATATATATATATACCTAGATCACGCGCACCTACAGTGATTTACTTGCATATATATATATATACATACATACAGAGAGAGAGAGAGAGAGAGAGAGAGGCGCTGCGAGCGGTGGATTCAAGATGTCTTCAAATCTCGAATTGTCGCTACTCTCAGTATGTAGGGACTCTTGTCTTAGCTATCGACAGTCATTTGTTTTAGCTTTCGTACACTAATGAATTTCCTTTAACCGATTCCCTTCAAGTTTTGGTAAACTGTTACTAATATGGAACAAAGGCTATCAGAACTTAACCCTTATTCAACTTAACTGTATGTACTTAATCTTCTTCACATCCCGTTACGTTCGGCCTGGGTGCCAATTTGAGACAAGTGAGAATGGCAAATTCCACCGACAGAGGCCACTTTCAGCTTCTTACACCTGCCACTTTTGTTTAATCATTATCAATTTTTTTTTAGCTAGTTGTCTTTGGTGTAGAACATATGAAATGTTTTTATAGTTTAACAACTGACAAAGGTTGGGTTGAGTTTGGTAAGATTAGATTAGAATAGGTTAGGTTAGGTTGGGTTGAGTTGAGTTGGTTTGGGTTGGGTTACATTAGTTTGAGTTGGGTTGGGTTACACACAGTATACATAAATATATATATCTCAAGTCAGTTGGTTGACTGCCTGACTGAACTGTGTCATCAGTTAGATGATAGTTTGAGTGTGGGAGGAGGTATTTCTTGTACATAAAATATGTGCTATTGTATTTTATGATATGCTATGTATCAATTTTATTGTTTAACAGAGAAGTATTTGTTAAAAAAACGGTTATAGCATTGCAGGTGTCAGATGTGCGAATAGATGACATCAATTGCTTTCTGATTGTTGGACTAAATTAGAAGTTTACCAAAGGGGACAAAGTTGGAATTCAGATAATATGAATTGCACTGTAAATTAAATAAAATCTACGATATTGGATTTACTTTAATAGTGGAGACGTTCTGCATACATTGGCCTGACATGAATGGGGGAGGTTGTTGGGTGTTACCTGGTTAGTACTGCAGGAACTAAATTTTACCAGGTAGTGCTAAATATTAATTCTGGTACCCAAGATACTCACTGGTACAACGTATAGTACTTTATACCCAACATATTGGGGTGCTATAGCACCCTCCCTCCCCATGTCTGTGTACTGGGTGAGCCATCGTGCACCTGACCACTGTTAGGTTCTGAATAATAAGTTCTATATACAGGAGAGAACACAAACACCTGTATAGTTTTGTAGGTTCGGTTTACTGGATAAGAGTATGTACACAAAGGAGAGCAGCACTCTCTCTTGACTAGGCTCCCGGTCAACTGCTATAGGCGACGTACGGCAAGTGATACATTAGCAGCTTCCATACGTCGCCAGGCACATTAATTAAGCGTGTGGGATATGGTAATAACATTGCCACACGCTGCTAGCTAGGCTGAATAAATAATACATAAATGGAGCACATACATAATATACATACATGATATATAATCCAGCATACATAATATACATACACCTCCCTCCCCCCTATACGCTCATAGCAAAGTCTTGAGCGGACCTTTTCTTTTGGATCCGTTCTGAGCGTCGAGGGACTTCATCACTGGGAAGGGTATGGGACTCAACACTGGTGGCGGGGCCAGCAGAAGGCATTGTTACGGGTCGGAGAAAACGGCGGTTCCTCCACCACACACGACCACTGGGTAACCGCACCTGGTAGTCCCGTGACCTGCCGAGACCCATGACTACGCCTACTTTGTCCCAACGTAGGGAGGTCGGGTCCTGAACACGGACTTGGGTGCCGACACTCAACCTGGGGAGAGAACGGGCGTGGTCATTGTAGCGGGCGACGACGTCCTGAACACGTTCGGCGGCTCGGCGATCACAATCCTCTGTCTTGGCCTGCCACTCCTTGGAGAAGGATTGAGGGTGAGCAGGGACACAAGAACGAAGGGGGCGTCCATACAAAACCTGGGCAGGGGAGCGTCCGGTGTAGTTAGGTGTGTTGCGGAGTTCAAGAAGACCCCTGTCGAAGGCCTCGCAGTCAATGTTCCCAGAAGGGGCCACCTTAAGGATGAGGTGCTTCAGGGATTTGACAGCAGCCTCAGCGTGGCCGTTGGACTGCGGGTAATGGGGCGATGACAACACATGCCGGACTCCCCATCGGTCGAGGAACACAGCAAAGTCCCGGCTTGTGAACTGAGGCCCTCCGTCGGTTCGCAGGCGTACAGGAACGCCCACGTCACGGAAGTAGTGGCGGAACTTGCTGATGGTGGCGGCAGACGTCGTGTCATTACCGCACTTGATGACAACCGGCCAACCAGAGAGACGGTCGACGATAACGAGGAAGGACTTTCCTGACACACAGAAAAAGTCGGCCGACACAGACTCAAAGGGGCGGGTGGGGTTGTCGTCACTCATAAAGGGTTCCTGCTGCTGGCTGGGTTGTAATACTTGGCAGGGCTCACACGCACGGACAACATTGGAGATGTCGGAGTTGATGCCGGGCCAGAACACAGTCTGTCGTGCACGTCGTTTGGTGGCCTCAGCTCCACGGTGACTGTCGTGAAGGCGGGCCAAGGCGTGGGGACGTGATGCAGCAGGGACAACTACACGTGCTCCGTACAGAACAAGGTCTCCGTCGCAGTAGAGTTCATCGCGGAGTTTCCAATACGGGAGCAGGGTGTTGTGAAGATCGTAGCGGTTGCTAGGAAATCCATTCCTCACACACTCGACGAGTCGGACATAGGAAGGGTCATCTCGGGCCGCTGTTCGAAGGTCCTCCATTGCCTTGTCGTCATCTGGTGACAGGTCCGAACGAAGGGATTGGACGGCATGGAGAGTGACCACAGTCCTGACGGAAAGAGCGAGGTCGGCGTCGAGTACATGGTCTTCTGGAGTAGGGCGGCTGACAGGGGAGCGGGATAAGGCATCAGGGATGCAGAGCTCCTTACCAGCACGCCACACTGCAGTGAAGATGTACGCCGAGAGTTTCTCTTTCAGACGCTGGAGGCGAGGGTTCTCAACGGCGTCTAGCGTGTAGTGGTTGAGGATCGGGACAAGCGGGCGATGGTCGGTCACTAGGTGAAAGTATTGCAGGCCTATGAGGTAAAACCTGCACTTGGACATCGCCCAAACCGCAGCCAACAGCTCCAACTCAATAGTGGCATAGCGCGTCTCAGTGTCAGAGAGGAAACGCGAGCCACACTGGACGAGCCGGAACTGCCCTCCACCATGATCCTGCAGTAGGGCGTATCCCACGCCATACAAGCGTGAGGCATCTGTCTGCAGAACTGTCGGCAAGGCTGGGTCAAACGTGGCGAGGACAGGTGGACGAGACAGGGCCTGTTTCACTTGCTGGAAGGCCTTGTCGTGGTCGGGGGTCCACAGGAATGTCCTCTTGGGGCTCATCAGGGGGCGAAGTGGTTGAGCAGCTGCGGAGATGTCCGACGAAAACTCTGCTAACTGGTTGACGAGACCGATGAAGGACCTCAAGTCGGTCAGGTTAGCAGGGGTGGGAAAATCCGTAATGGCGCGGACCTTTTCCGGGTCAGCTGCGATACCATTCCCTGAGAGGGTGTACCCACAAAAGTCAACTGAAGAGCTGGCCAGAACAAACTTGTCGGCATTTAGGGTAATGCCGTGCTTCCGGCACCTGTTGAGTACCTCGTAGATACGGCAGAGGTGATCCATATAATCCTCGTCGTACACGAGTATGTCGTCGACCACTTTCACGCAGTTTGCCAGACCTTGTAGAGCCATATCACCTCGAAGACAGAAAGCGTCTCCTGTAGCGGCGAATCCCATGGGGCCACGGCAATAACTGTAACGTCCATGCGGGGTGATGAACGTTGTGAGTGGTCGGTCTTCCTCGGCAAGCTCTATCTGCCAGTATCCACACAGGGCGTCCATCGTCGTGAAGAAGCGCGCCTTCGGGTTCACGCTGCGTATGGCTGCAAAGGGCGTGGGAGAAGGGTGCGCAGGACGAGACACCTGGTTGTTGAGCTTGGAAAGGTCAGTGGTGATCCGAACACCACCTTTAGGTTTTGCGACGACAACCATCGGGTGACACCATGGAGACGGGTCATCGCCGGTTGGTACAATAATTTCTTGGGCGACCATGGAGTCCAGCTCGTTTTTGACCGCCTCGCGGAAGGCCAGGGGAACCAGTCGAGGGGTGTAAATAGCGAATGGCTTCGCGTCGTCCCTCAGGTGGATCCTCATGGGGGGGCCTGCCATCTTCTTGAGAGGCTTGGATTCCAGAGCGGACTTGGTCACCAGAACGTCGCTGAATTCCTTCAGGAAGTACTTCCGAGCATCCGAAGGAGAGGTGTCACTGGCAAGAGGCAGGGGTAGGGCGGCAGCAGGGTCGTTGCTGCTCCCTTTTTGCACCCTGTTGGCGTGTTTTACCTCAAGAATAGGTTTGGGGAAGTCCTGGGAGATGATGGCCAACTCCTGACAATGTCTGTAGGACAGCAAAGGAGTCTGGACACCGTTATGCACATCAATCCAGGCTTGACACGACCTGTTGCCAAAAGTGACTTGTGCTTGGAGTGAACCTAGGGCCGGGGTCATCTGTGAACCATCTGCCATAAAGCGGAGATCCTTGGGGGGCGGTCCTAGATCACTTGGAGAGAGCCCCAAGCATTGCAAATGCTGGGGGCCGATGACTGTAGCATCAGCGCCGGTGTCGGGCAACATCTGAAGGCGGGATGACACACCGCCGTAGGTCACGATGACGCTGATGTACTGGGGGACTTTGGTCCTGGGACGCGGGGGGGAGCACACATTCCTAATGTGGCTCGAGCGTTGTCAAGAGTCGTCGTACCTCTGATTGGAAGACTGTGGGCGGCCCTCTCTGGTGGAGGGGGGCTGAAGCTTCCGCCGACGCGGTCCCTTGGGTATGTTGGAAGGGCAACACTTGTCATAGTGGCCCAGACGACCACACACATTGCACTGGACGCGTTTGGCTGGGCACCGTACTGTGAGTGACCAGTGGCCCTTACGGTCACAACTGTTGCAGGTAGACTGAGCAGCTGGACACACCTGTGTTCCGTGCTGCTTACCACAGTTGTTGCAAAATAAACCAGGCGTGGACGTGGTGGGCGAAGGCGTAGGAACAGACTTCTTGTCCTTCTTGTACCGGGACACAGCGCGTACAGCTGTAGGGGGAGCACGGATGGCAGAGGTGGCACACCTGGCAGCCTCATAGGAGCGACATATCGTCAACACATCCTTAAGAGAAGAGGAAGAGTCGAGGGAGGTGAGGCGTTGGACAAGTTCCTCGTCCTTAACACCCATCAGGATCACCTGCCTCAACTGGGTCTCCTCGCACTGCTGGTGGTGGCCTGGACATATATCTACCTCTTCCGAGGCTCTCTTAAGACGCACGTAAAAGGCATCAAAAGACTCACCCTCCATCTGTCTGCAGCTAAACAATTCCCTCCTGCGCAGAGCTTCATTCTGCTGTCCTTTGATGTGCCGTTGTAGAACGTCCAGTACCTCCTCTACAGACAGCAAAGAGGTTGGGGGTACCTGCAACGTATGTTCCAAGACACGCTGAATTTCCAAGGACAGGCACATGCGCAGCTGGATGAGTTGTTTAGGCTGTGACAAACTCTGGAGATCCACCATTGTAGAATAATCAGTCCACCGTCGCCGCCATTCACGAAAAGTCTGGAAAGTCTCATCAGGCTTCAAGATGGGCGGCGTTTGAGCTGCTGCTTTAGGTGGGGCTGGGGGGTGTGAAGGAAGCATGGATGAGGTATCTGAACCAGTCAGTACCGAGGCAGTGTTAGAGCCAGGGGCTTGGTTAACAGTGAGGCGAGATATCAAGGCTTCAAACCGTTCACTGTCTTCCAATCTCCGTTGGTTGTCTCGTTCTGCCTCTGCTTGCCTTCTGTGCTCATCCGCCAAACGTCTGTGGGCTTCATCCTCGCGTTTCTCATCTCTCATAAACTTCAGTAAAGCAATTATCTCTGGAGACAACGCTGAATATTGAGGTGAGGGACTGCGCGATGTGGGGGCTGAAGCGTCGTGGCCGGTCTGGTCATCCATCTCTGCGGGGCTATCACCCGCCTGGGTCATCCAGACGCTGGGTCCACGGCTACGTAAGGCGTGAGACATAACTACTTCCTCTGTGTACTATGTCTTAAATCAGTGTTGACCGGTCAGCCCGTCGTATCAACAAGATTTCAGACAAAAAATTAATTAAATACACAGATAAGTAGGTTATATATATAAAATATATATAAGGAAGCCGCGCGGTCAGCGAGTGTTAGTACAGTCCATGTACGTGTGCGAGTGAGTGTGTCCTGGGCCGGCAAAGCGTCTCGCCCCAGCTGTGAGGGGGGGTGGAGGCGGCGCTGTGAGGGGGGGTGGAGGGAGAGGCGCGGCGACTCCCAGTCAGTCTAGTTACCCTCAGGACGCGGTCAGAGACGGGTGCACTGAACTTTACTCCTTACAAATGCCCAGAACGTGCCGTATACCTTGGGAATCCTTTAGAACAAGGTCACACATGAATGGCACGAACACACAATGCACTAAACACTTCACAGAAAATCACTGTCACTGACACTGCTCAAAGTTGCTGAAATTCTTCGATGCGAGGTGACGCGCGCGGGAGTTGACCCAAGGCTTGACCCAAGACGGGAGGGGACCCTAGCCGGCTTTCTACGAACTTTGCGCTATCACTCGTAATTATCCAGTAAGACTACGCACTGCGCCATGTTAGGTTCTGAATAATAAGTTCTATATACAGGAGAGAACACAAACACCTGTATAGTTTTGTAGGTTCGGTTTACTGGATAAGAGTATGTACACAAAGGAGAGCAGCACTCTCTCTTGACTAGGCTCCCGGTCAACTGCTATAGGCGACGTACGGCAAGTGATACATTAGCAGCTTCCATACGTCGCCAGGCACATTAATTAAGCGTGTGGGATATGGTAATAACATTGCCACACGCTGCTAGCTAGGCTGAATAAATAATACATAAATGGAGCACATACATAATATACATACATGATATATAATCCAGCATACATAATATACATACAACCACAACAATAACAATCACCAGACTGACTAAACTTGGAGTGCAGCACGGCAAGTGTTACCCACATGGCCAAATGTGCCTAGATTTTTCCAGACAATTTTATATAACTCGGTATTTCCCAAGTTATTTTATAATAAGTTCCAAGACCATATACGTGCCAAATTAAATTAAATGAAATTCTGAGATATCAAATGATGATTTATCAAGGGTTTACTTATGTTTCTTGATAGCATGCATTATCTGGCTCATGATCAATAAGTTTGTCATTGATTGTCATGTAATTTGATCTTTGAATATTCTTTTTGTGAGAGTCTTTTTACCTGTACTGTATGAATATATATGTACCAAAATATATGCTATATTGTATGTAATTTCTTGCACATGTAAGATTGCACATTTATGTTTAAGAGAGGAAGGGAGGTGCAGATATATACCGTTTTCACAGTACCACAGTACAGTAGACGATCATTTTACCGTGCTTGAGGGCAGTTCACTTGCACGGTTGGGATCTCCCTCCCCCCACTGAGAAAATTTGAGATAAAGAGCTTCTACGACAACTATAGGCAAGAGTTGTGTATCACTTCCACAATCATTCTATTCCTGCTGATTAAGTGACTAACTATAATACCATTCAGAAATATATAGGTTTGTGGGGTACGGGTTATTGGATTCACACTCAGGATGGGATGGAGAAAAGAAACTCACAATGTGCTCTCTGTATACATATTGTATTGGATGTACAATGCAGCTTGGTGCTGGGAAGGCAGCATGGTTACAAGCATTGAGTAGAGAGAGCTGGTTGGTGAGGATGCTCAGAGGAGGACCAGCTTATGGGTCGCCATGCTCGCCGGCGGGAGTGAGGGCTGCCAGGCAGGAGGAGGAGGAGGAGGAGGAGGTGTTGCTTGCTGGTTGGTGTAGGTAGAAAAGAACAGGTCACCACGAGGTCAGGTCTTATATAGCGGAGGTAGGCGTGGCTTAATAGTTGACCTCCGTCATGTAGGGTGGCGCTGGTTGACCTAGACCAAGAGGCATACACTGGGGAATTCGCGGGGTTGGCTACTCAGCGACAAGCGTTTGTAGGGGAGTAATCCACTAAAGGTTCACCACCGATTTTCTGACACCCATGGTTCCAAAGCCTTGCCGGATTATCTGTTTTGCCGGACCAACCGAGGTCAGGCAATAATAATTGAACAATACACCTCTCACCCACTAATTATACACCGCCTGTGTCTCTAAAGCACCATGGACTGATAGAAACTTAAATTAAACAAATATTAAATGTAAATTAAATGTGAAAAAGCCATTATTTTGAGCAACATTACTGTACACACTTTATACTCAAATGTACTACACTAGAATAAAAAGATTTTCTCTTGTGCAAACTATGTGAAACATATCCAGCAATGTAATTTATATTCTGCTAAGTCTAGTCAGCTACATTTTATAAGGTAAACACTTTAAGCCTAAACCTACCTTCACCCTGGCTGGGAGGGAAGTTAAGTGCCCCCTCATAATTTTGTCCGGACGAAAGGAAGTGCCGGACCATCAGTTCCTGGAAAATCGGTGGTGTACCTGCAACTCAATAAGTGTCTCTGTCAGGGGTGTGCAGTGATGGTGTTAACATCATGGATGACTAACTAAGTGTACCCACTTAGATTTTTTTTTTTTTTTTTTTTTTTTTTTTTTTTTAATGGGGGTAGCCTACCTGGGCACAGGTCATCAACCCACAACAGGCCCTAGTGGACAAAAAAATAAGAATAGTAAGGAATTAAAAATAGAATATGAAAAGGTTATATTAATCTACACCACAAAGATGCCGGAAAATCAGCTTTTTAAAGTGAGACGGATTGTATGAGTGTAGAAGCACAGAAGAAGGCAGAGCATTCCACAGTTTGGCTGTGTGAGGAAAGAAGGATGTACTATAATGGGTTATTCTAGTGTGACTGACAGCCACAGAAGAACTGTGGGCACCGCGGGCAAGACATGTGTTACGAGCCCACAGCCTTGCCGGTGGTACACAGGGTGCCAAAACAACAGAACATTGCCCGTTAAAGTACCTGTAAAAGAGAGAGAGTGAAGCAACATTACAGCGAAAAGAAAGGGAAGAAAGAGTTTCAACTAAAGGAGGAGAGTTAATAAATGAAACGCCATTGATTCCACCCTATCTAACGGTTGGATAGAGGAAGAGCCACCCCAGATATGAGAGTAGCACTCCAATTTAGGATGAATGAATCCCTTATATACTTGAAGCAACTGCCCAGCAGTGAAATAGCTATGGCATCTGTACAGCAATCCCAGCTTTCGGGAGGCAACTCTAGCAATATTGAGGACGTGTGACTTCCATGACATATTAGAGGAAATGGTGAGGCCTAGTATATCTACAGATATTTTAAGATTTGGCAGAATGGTTGCGTCCTGAAATGTGATTGGCGGGAGATCATTTAATTTGGACAGTGTAATTGGGAAACACTGAGTTTTATTACTATTGAATTTAGCCAAGATTCTATCTCCCCAGTGGAGATGCTGCACAGATCCGCATTGATAGACGTAATGATATCAGCTCTAGAAACAGATCTAGTTTGAGAGTTAGGGGGAATGGGAAAATGTGAAGAAGAGTGAAGAGTAGAATTATCAGCATAAGAATGAATAGAATTAGTTGTAGTGTGAAGCAAATCATTGATAAAAAGAAGGAAGAGAGTAGGTGAAAGATCAGAACCCTGTGGGACACCACTATTCGTATAGAAAGAGCGAGAGATCGATCCCTCGACAACAACTGCCATGGATCAGTTCTCAAGGAAGCTAGAGATTAGAGAACAAAGTGAGGGAGAGAAACCATAAAAGGGAAGTTTAGTAAGCAAAGACTTGTGCCATACCCTGTCAAATGCTTTGAAGATGTCAAGGGCCACGACAAAAGTTTCCCCATAATCCCTAAGAGAGGATGACTAAAGATGGGTGCAGTAGGAGAGCAGATCACCAGTAGATCTTGCCTAGCAAAAGCCATTCTGGTGATCCGACAAAAGAATACAGTATAGTCTGCATTTACGCGGTTTTTGTTTACGCGTTTGGTCATTTACGCGGCACCTTGCCAGAATGAAATGTTTTAATTACGCGGTAAATTTCATCATTTACGCGGGAAGCGGTGCGGGCAGGGTAAGCACAAGGTCGCCCAGTCAACAAAACATTACCGAGTTCTTCACCCGCCACCCACCACAGCCAGCCCAAGTCAGTGATAGTGATAGTGAGGATATGGACTTTGAGGGGTTTGACAAAGAGGCCCTGCAAGCCTCTGTGATGGATAGTGATACAGGTGATACAGGTGAGGGCCAATAATTTGCCCACTGCCTCAGAATCAACCCCAATCCCTGTGTACCCAGCCATCTCTTCTACTAAGTTAGTGTTAAAAAACCTAATATTATTGATATTTCTCTTAAATATTAATTGTGTGTGCATACCATCATAAAATTAAGATGTTATTTTTACTACAACATACCGTAACGTATTGTGTCTGGGTGAAGTATAATTTGTTTATTTACTAAAGATATTTGTTTTTAGCTCATAAAGTTAATAGAAATTACCCGGCCAGAATATAATTTACATTGCTGGAATTCTTATAAGATGGTGATTAATTTAAATATAAACATCCTAAAATTTGCATTAGACATACAAATTTTAGAGCTAATTTAAAAATTTTATTAGAGAGCAAAAATTTTATCTTTTGTGCAAAATATATGACGTTTATATTCAAATTATTCACAGTCTTGCAAGGAATCCAGCAATGTCAATTATATTATCCTAACCATAGTGTGAGGTATTATTTATTACTAAACCTAAAAACCTAGTGTTTTCACCCAAACATTTCTCAGAGAGGGAGGAGCCAGCGAGCATGGGAAGGGAGGGGGGGTGAGTTGAGTCCATTATTTGAATGGACATTAACCGGCGACTGTATTTCTCTTAAATATTGATTGTGTGTGCATGCCATCATAAAATTAAGATGTTATTTTTACTACAACATACGTATTGTGTCGGAAAAAGTGTAGTTTGGGGGTCGGCCCAGTCTCTATTTCAATTAATCCCATATGTTCTGTTATTTCGGTTGCGCTTTACTCGTTTTTCGCGGACCTCCACGGGTTCAATTGACCGCGTAAATGAAGACTATACTGTATGGCGTTCTAGGTGACGGAGAAAATGGGAGTTCAAGATACAGTATTACCCCGCCTAACGCGGTTTCACTTAACGCGTTTTTTCATATACGCGGTGTCTCGCCAGAGCTGAACTTTCACTTAACATGGATTTTTTCCACATACAGTGACCCCTCGGTTAACGAACTCAATCCGTTCCAGAAGGTCGTTCGTTAACCGAAAAGTTCGTTAACCGAAACCATTGTTTCAATGGGTTTTTGGGTAATTGGTTCCAGCTCACCGAAAATTTCCTAAATTCAACAAAAATGGTAGAAAAGTTCACTTACTTTGAGGTGTGTATGTAGAAGGCTCCTGGATGATGATGATGGGAATTACAATGGGGGTGGAGGAGAAGGAAGAAGAGAAGGCATTGGGGTGGAAGTGAAGTCACCCCATGGCACCATTTCACCCATAAAATTTTACTTCTCTTGGTGTATTTCAAGATTATTTTCTTTAAATCAACACTGTACTGCATTATATATTGTCAATATGTAAAATATATTTCAAAATGACCAATAATTTGCTTGGAGACACAGAAAAAAGCGTTTAGTTGAGAGAGTCTCAAGCAAGATGTTACCTCCAGTGAAAACAGAGAGACTAACGCCTGTTTGCTGTGTTAAGAGGCTGGATGCCGCGCATTAAACTAGTCACTTTACCTTCAATTATGTTCAATAATTGTTAAAATGACTAAAAAATTGAATATTAAACTTTTAAAATTATTGAATAGTATAAACTTCTTGATATTTACTAAAATAGTTAGGAATTTAAGCCCTAGAACCGATTAATGTATTGGCGGACTGATACTAAAGCTGGTTGCCCGGCCAGTGCAAGCGAAAACATGTTGAGGTCGGTTCGTAAGAAATTCGTTAACCGAATTTTTGTTCGTTAACCGAATTGAAGATCCTTATGGAAGGCAGTTCGTTAACCGAAATTTCGTTAACCGAGGCGTTCGTTAAACGAGGGGTCACTGTATACGCGGTGAGTGTCCGGCTCGAGACGCTATTTTTAGATTTGCTCCACCCGCCACCCTGCCTGACTGCCTGTTTTAGCTCATAAAATTCATACAAATTACCCGGCCAGAATATAATTTACATTGCTGGAATTCTTATAATTTGGTGATCATTTTGAAGATAAACATCATATATTTTGCATTAGACATACAAATTTTAGATAAAATGTTTTCTCTGAGTAAATATGTTATCTTTTGTGCAAAATATATGACATTTATATTCAAAATATTCCTGGTCTTACAAGGAATCCAGCAATGTCAATTATATTATCCTAACTTTAGTTTGAGGTATTATTTATTACTAAAATGTTAAATATTCTGGTTTTCCCACACATCTCCTTGGGACGGTTGGTGGGGGGAGGGAGGGACCGACTGACCATCTGTTACCCTGTGAAGAATATTTTTTTTTTTTTTATTAACTGAAGATATTTGTTTTAGCTCATAAAATTCATACAAATTACCCGGTCAGAATATAATTTACATTGCTGGAATTCTTATAATTTGATGATCATTTTGAATATAAACATCATATATTTTGCATTAGACATACAAATTTTAGATAAAATGTTTTCTCTGAGTAAATATGTTATCTTTTGTGCAGGATATATGACATTTATATTCAAAATATTCCTGGTCTTACAAGGATTCCAGCAATGTCAATTATATTATCCTAACTTTAATCTGAGGTATTATTTAATACAAAATGTTAAAATTTATTTTTTTCACCCACTCTTTCTCTTGAAGGGAGGATTGGTGGGGGTTGGGACTGACCGCGTGGTTGGAAGAGGGGGGAGGCAAGGTGGGGTACTTTGATTGACAGATATTGTCGTGAAGAATGTTTTTTTCTTTATTAACTGAAGATATTTGTTTTAGCTCATAAAATTCATACAAATTACCCGGCCAGAATATAATTTACATTGCTGGAATTCTTATAATTTGGTGATCATTTTGAATATAAACATCATATATTTTGCATTAGACATACAAATTTTAGATAAAATGTTTTCTCTGAGTAAATATGTTATCTTTTGTGCAAAGTATATGACATTTATATTCAAAATATTCCTGGTGTTACAAGGAATCCAGCAATGTCAATTGTATTATCCTAACTTTAGTTTGAGGTATTATTTATTAAAATTTAGTGGTTTCCCCCAAAAATTTCTCAGAGGGGGAAGAGCCAGCAGTGTAGTGTGAGAAGAGGGGGAGGGAGTTGAGTCCATTATTTTAATGGACATTAACTTGGCGACTGTATTTCTCTATTTCTCTTAAGTATTAATTGTGTGCATGTACCATCATAAAATTAAGATGTTATTTTTACTACAACATAGTTATGTGTCTTCAAAAAGTGGAGTTTGGGGGTCGGGCTGGTTTCTATTGGAATTAATCCCATATGTTCTGTTGTTCACTTAACGTGGGACCCTCTGGGTTCTATTGACCGCGTTAAGTGGGGTACAAACTGTAGTTTAAAAAATCTTAGAGAGAAATGAAGTTAGGGCAATGGGGCGATAGTTAGAGGGATTCGAATGGTCACCCATCTTTGGGATTAGCTGAACCAAGGCATGCTTCCAAGAAGAAAGAAAAGTTTGGGTTTTGAGGCAAAGTCGAAAGAGGCGAGCAAGCACAGGGGCCTGAACTTCAGCACACTCCCTCAGAACACGAGGGGGCATTTCGTCTTGTCCATGCTCCTTACTCACATCCA
>CAUDMG010002372.1:730738-850738 GCA_958450375.1 Homarus gammarus | reverse complement strand
AAAGCCAATGAAGTCTAGTGGTAAATCATCTAACAGATCACACACAGGTAAATCTTGAACATTATCATCAACAGTGCAGTCATCTCCCACTTGAATGGCGACTCTTGCTAAAACCGTAGCAGCAGCAGGAGGTTTTCAAGGGTATCTTGTGTTGAGGGCTTGTTGTTGTTGATTTTCTTTTGTGTTGTAGAGGTTTTTATAATTGTTTGTTTATTTAGTTAGCCATGGAAAGATGTTGTTCTGAGCCTCAGGTGTTTTGTCTTAGTCAGTGATAAGTTCGGTGAGGCGGGCTAGCTCAGTAACCACCACACTCAGCTGCTGCATGGAAGGTCCCCGTGGAACTTGTGCTGCTTCTTCCAGTTGTTCAGGTTGTTGTTCTTTTCTTCTAGAATTTCCTGGATGGTTGGTTCAGGCTGACGTTCATTAATCATTTCTTCGTCACCTGGCTGAATCTCAGCAAATCCTGGAGCTCTAATTGACTGTGCTACATCAGCTGCTGCTTGAAGTGTACTGGTCACTGTCTGCCTTCCTTCTCCCACTTCAGTCTCCAGGAACAAAGGCTTCCAACCATGAAGAATTGTAGGAACATTAATTAGGTTCCATGCTTCTACCATCCTGTCCTCTGCCTGTTTAATATTATAATTCTTTCTATACCGAATCACTGTAACAAAGTCATGAGTGAGGGGTGGTGTGGTTGAGGTGCTAGCGTGAGGTGGCGAAGCAGGTGGTGGTGGTGGTCGTGGTGTGGCTGAGGTGCTGACACGAGCTGGTTATGGTGGTGGTAATGGTGTCCCACTCCTACTGTCCTTGTCACTCAGCTGCTCCTCTTTCTGCTATAATTCTTCCTGAGAGTCAGTTTATAATCTTAAAGTGGCCGCAAAAGAAATCTTTACATTTTTGGCTCAAATGAAATCTTTACGCGGCGTGCAGCGTAAAGATTTTAATTGCTTTCCCGGGCTAACAAAAGTGGGAGGAGCTTGTGACCACGTAACCACCTCCCACGCACCTCCAGCCACCAGCCACCAAGGCCGCTCGCATCAGTGAGCCTCGCACTCTGATAGAGAGAGGTACAAATATATGTAGCCCCGCCACCCGCCATTCTCCACACGTGCTCCAACTTTGAGAACCTATATCTCCACCCAAACTGAACAGAATGGGTCGAAACAAGCTCACACTACATGAAAAAGCTCGGGCTTTAACCCAATTAGAACTGGGGATGTCTGTGATACGTGTAGCCGCAGACTTAAAAGTTTCAAGGCAAGCCATTCACAACCTCAAACATGCGGCGGCGCCATTACCACCTGGAGCTATACCGAAGAGGAAAGTGGGATCTGGGCCAGTTAGGAAGACCTCAATAAGGACAGACAACATCCTGAAGCGTGAAGTGATATCTGATCCTGCTGTAACAGCTTCTACACTGAAGAAAAATCACCCAGACCTCCTCAAACATGTGGCAATGAGGACCGTACAACATCGTCTCCAGAAAGACCTCGGTTTACCGACTCGGCGCGCAGCTAAGAAGCCTCTTCTCACCGAGGCTATGAAGAAGAGGAGGATTAATTTCTGCTAGAAATACCAGCACTGGACATCAGACAACTGGAAGAAGGTGATGTTTTGTGATGAAAGCACCTTTAGGCTGGTGAGGGGTGCCTCGAAGATTATGCGTCGGCCCAAGAATGTGTCACGGTACTCTCCAAAGTACACCATCAAGACAGTGAAGCATCCAGATAGTGTGATGGTGTGGGGTGCTTTTAGTGGTTGTGAGGGCAGGGGAGTTCTGTACTTCTTTCCCAAGAATGTCACGATGAAGGGAACTAATTATATCGAGGTGTTACGGGACCATATGCTACCGTTTTGGCCAATCCATCAATGTCGTCATTTCATGCATGATGGTGCCCCTGCCCACAAGTCAAAAATAGTCACAAAGTTCTTCAGTGGCAATGAAATTGATGTGTTAGATTGGCCTGGTAACTCCCCTGACTTAATCCCAATCGAAAACGCTTGGAACGTGATGAAAAATAAGATTCAAGAGGCTAGACCCAGCAACATCAAGAACCTGCAGGAGGAGCTGAAAAAGTTGTGGGTCAACATGAAGTCTCCTACTTTGCCAACCTCTCCCAATTAATGCCAAAACGACTGCAGATGGTATTGAAAACGAAAGGCAACATGACCAAATACTAAATGTAAGGTAAATACTGTAATAAAAGTCATGTCAGTCATGTTTTTAATTTTTATTCTCCTCCAAATCTCAAGGTGAACACAATGTCAACATTTCTTTTGCGGCGACTGTAATCATCATATAGGCACTTGTGGTATAGCTGCCTCACATTAGCAATGATCTCTTGGTTGCAGTAAGGATGTAGTGTTGAGGCTAAAAAGATCACTTGAACACTGGGATGACGGTCAACTAAGAATTTTGAGTGTCCTGCTGCATTATCCATTAAAAGAATAATTTTGAAGTTGAGATTCATTAGTTGCCAGTAACGACATGTGTCAGGAACAAAATGGGTATCAAACCAATCAGATTATACTGTAGTGGTTACCCAGGCCTTTTGTAGTCACCTGCAGCATTGCAAGTGAGGAGAAAAGAGATACATTCCTAAGATGATTTTACCCCATGAGCCTGTTTCTCATGCTTGGAGATGAAAGTTGTTTTGTGTGCTTCCAAAAAAGTTCAGTTTCATCACAATTAAAAATTTGACGTTTCGAATAACCACTTGCCACGACAATTTGCTTCAAAACTGCTGGGTAGTCCTTAGCTGCTTCTGAGTTTGCTGAACCACTTTCACCTTGGTATGCTGTGTGTTTAATTTTGCAGCGTTTCTTTAAGATAGAAAGCCAACCTATGGAGGCATTAAAAGATGGGGGATTGGCAACTCCTTTCTTCTTGGCCACAGCCTGGTAGTAAAGTCTTGGGGTCTGTCATGTCTCTGGTCCATTTAAATTGCCTCCCTCTCTGTTTCTTTCCCGCACTCGCTGCTGAAGGTCGTGTTCGGTTTGGCCAACGAGCAATTTCTCTCACTGTGGCTGGCAGTGTTTCACGCTGCCTCCTCAAGACAGTACAGTGCCTTGGGAACCTTCATCTTCTTGACTATCTCACATGTTTGTACACTACTGTTGATCATGTCAATGATTGCTTTCTTTTCATCATATGTGTACTTTCTCTTCGTCCCACCTTTGCGATGCTCACATTTATTGGTCGGCACCCCCTGACCTCCAGCTCCTCCTATGCTACTCATAGTCTACACTTCACCACACCACAGGTCACAGATAACTGAGAAGGTTACACCACACCTGTTCTCACGCTCTGATCAAAATAAACCACCCCGCTCACTGACATCATCAAGATGACCCCCCAGAGTGACTATCAACTTAAGCTACCAATCGTTATTATGTTGAAATGTATCGTTAGTGTGTTAAGGTGTTGCATTTCATTACTGTCATTATTGTGATGAATCGTTAATGTGAAACTCGTTTAAGTGAAGTATGTACAGTGGTCCCTCGGTTAACGAACTCAATTCGTTGCAGAGGGTAGTTCGTTAACCGAAAATTTCGTTAACCGAAACCATTGTTTCAATGGGATATTGGGTAATTGGTTCCAGCTCACAGAAAAGCATATACAAAGTATAGCCAAAAATGCATAAAGTCAGAAACACTCCTAAAATTCCCCTAAATTGCCCTTAAATCACTACAGTATATATATATATACAGCTAGACCCTGACTTACGACGGGGTTAGGGACCCAAATCCAGGTCGTAAGTCCGAATGGTCGTAAGTCTGACATAGATAAAAACTGAATTGAAGATCCTTATGGAAGGCAGTTCGTTAATCGAAATTACGTTAACCGAGGTGTTCGTTAAACGAGGGGTCACTGTATATATATATATTAATATATATATATATATATATATATATATATATATATATATATATATATATAATATATATATATATATATATACAGTCAACCCTCACTTTACGCGGTTAATGTAACCCACAGGGTACTGCGGAAAGTTAGAAACGCGTAAAGTGAATAACATATGGGATTAAATGAAATAGAGACCAGCTGACCCCCAAACTCCACTTTTTCCAACACAATACCTATGTTCTAGAAAAAATAACATCTTAATTTTATGATGGTACATGCACACAATTAATACTTAAGAGAAATAGAGAAATACAGTCGCCAAGTTAATGTCCATTCAAATAATGGACTCAACTCCCTCTCCCTCTTCTCACACTACACTGCTGGCTCTTCCCTCTCTGAGAAATTTTGGGGGGAACCACTAAATTTTAATAAATAATACCTCAAACTAAAGTTAGGATAATACAATTGACATTGCTGGATTCCTTGTAAGACCAGGAATATTTTGAATATAAATGTCATATATTTTGCACAAAAAGATAACATATTTACTCAGAGTAAACATTATATCTAAAATTTGTATGTCTAATGCAAAATCTATGATGTTTATATTCAAAATGATCACCAAATTTAAGAATTCCAGCAATGTAAATTATATTCTGGTCGTAAGTCGTAAGTCCGACGTAGATAAAATTTTTTTTTTTTTTTTTTTTTTTTTTTTTTTTTTTTAATAAAAAATCTGAGGCGGTCGTAAGTTGAAGCAGTCGTAGTCGGGGTCTAGCTGTATATATATATATATATATATATATATATATATATATATATATATATATATAATATATATACAGTGATTTACTTGCATATATATATATATATATATATATATATATATATACTTCATTTTTAGTCCCCGACTTACGACTGCTACGACTTACGACCGTCGGGACTTACGACCGCCTCAGATATAGGTAAAAATTTTTTTTTTTTTTTTTTTTTTTTTTTTTTTTTTTTTTTCAAATGACACACGCATTTTCTATACCGAAACGTTTCCAGTTAATGTAGTCTCCATGTATAATTAGAAAATTATGGGGGCCCCATGTGCATTCAGCTGACTACATTAAAGGTAAGTGCTCAGTCACACTGTATCCATTCCTTATTATTTATTACTTTCACTGTACTGTATCCATTCCTCATTATTCATTACTTTTACTGTACTGCATTTCATTGTAGATTATTTATTTAAATTTTTTTTTTTTTTTTTCTTTTTTTTTTTTTTTCCTATGTCGGACTTACGACCATGTCGGACTTACGACCTGGACTTGGGTCCCTAACCCCGTCGTAAGTCGGGGTCTATCTGTACAGTATATAGTTTTTTTTACTTCTACTTGAGTAACATTTTGCCAATGTAACAATACCTTTACTTAAGTAGCAAAGTCCCATAATTTTTACAACTCTGGTTACTAGGCTTTAAATGTGTCACAGCATTCCCACCCACCATAGTCGCCGCCACAGATCTGTGAGTTGGTTGAGCTGGGTGATTGCCTGGACTAAATCGTGAGCTGGATGCATGGGAGGTATGTGTGTGGAAGAATTTGTTCTTTGTACATAAAATAATATATACTGTATTGTACCAGTAAATGTGAGAAAAAGAGAAAAAAATAATACTGTGTTGCCATTAAGAAGGAAACAGAGAGAGAGCAGAGCAGTGAGTGAGGAAACACCAGCTGTAGCTCTCTCCATCCCACCCTCAGCACTTACTTCGACACACATACTTGTATTGATTAATTCCTTTTATGTTTTGACCTTATGATAGTTATTTTTTGGGCCTATACTGTGTGTGGTGCACATTTAAACTGAAATAGGCTTAACCAGCCAAGTTGCCAGATGCCCTATTGACAGGTATATACAATATAACTAACCATGGGGGATTAAGGGATTTTCAAAGGTAATTTTGACTATACTGTATACACGTTTTTGCCTTTACACGCCCTCTTCGAAACATAATCTCGCGTAGGATGTGACACAACTGTTGAACACATCCACTTGATCATGTAATCTGTTACCGTTACAAGGAACGTGAGTGAGTTTGTCAGATGGGATTGTCTTTCCTTGAAATTATGTTATGATGCATTGCCTGCCAAACAAACTCGCCTGTTTATAATATAATTTTTAACTGATTAGAATTGTTGTAGTTTCCGGTCACCTGTGGAAGCATTAATTAAAGGTGAACTGGAAGCAACATTCATAAATGTTTATGGGTTCATTTTTCAAACCCAAATGGTCTTTTCTCCATTTATTAAGAAAATAAACTATTGTACAATAACTGGGATATCACCCTAATTAACGCTATGAGTTGTGAGCGTTAATAATGGATGATGCTTGGGTTTATCTAGCTTCTTACAGCACACATCTCAGTGGCTCAGAGACACGAGTTGAACTGGCGATAGTCTGCTACTTAATTGATGACTGAGGTCAAAGTGTAAGGTCACAGTGGAATACACTGTCACATGTCCACCTGATGACTACTCACGGCTCATAGGAAAGTTACCGTGAGTGATATAATTATATAAACCTAATGCATGTAACCCACATTTATATAAGTATTAGTGTCTGTTAGACGGGCTAACATATAATTATAATTATCTTTTAATATAATTTTCCGTTGCAATAATATATGAAACCCATTTTCTGTACATTATTCCCTGATAAAACAGCTTTAATGAGGTTTATCACAGCTAGGTAGGCATACTGTTGATGCAATCTGGAAATATTACAAGAGCTATGAAGGTCCTGTAAGTTATACCCTCTGGAAACAAGGAAGTATCTCAAGATGGCGGACATTTTAATTTGAGTATCGCTAGAGATAGGACTTAGAATGTTAGCTGAGAGATACAACATTGTAAATCCTTTTGAGTTTCCAGCCTCTGGTGTGCTATATTTCCAATTTGATTCTTATTGCTAATGTACATATTTTTTCTAGATGATTGCAATGTTATTATGGGGAGCCTCAATGGTGATGGCTGCATTTACTCCAAACATCAATATTGTTGTGAAACTTCTTGGAAGTCTTGCAGCAATCTTTATTTTTGTCTTCCCTGGTAAGTATTTTATTATTATTACTTTGACTGTATTATTATTATTTATTTGGTTATTGATTTTATTCTCCCTTCATTAGCTTTCTATACAATACTAGCTTTAAGGTTTTTGTTTAAAGCCCCAGCTGTATGTAGGTGATATATCCCCTGGAGATGAAGAGTTGAAGATCTTTGCCTACATGAAAATCATTCCTCAAATTTATACTCATTACACATTGAATTACTGAACAGTAATGAAGTTTCATCCAGTGTCATCAACAAGATTATGTAACTAGATCTGATTACTATATACCCCGTACTGTATTGTATGTTTCACATTAAGTTGTAGGTAATAGGCAGCTATCAAAGAGGGAGGTACTACTGCCTGGGGAGATATTGGAGGCTTAATGTGTTGTCCTGCTGCTATATGGCATCACAAAAATTGTGACCAAGTCCCAGGTTGTGGAAGAAGTGTTCTGGTGATCGAATTAACGGTAATGAACGTAAAAGAAAGGCTATAACACTTGAAGAGAACCTTAGTGTTATTAAGCCTTTTCAACGCAACGAAAGAACATGTGATATTGTTCGTGCACCTAACCCTATTTCTTCGTAAGCTGTGTTATTTTTATTGCGCCAATTCCTATAGCGCAAGGTTTGGATTTTTATTATAAATTTTATTTACTATGAATTATTATTATTATTAGCATTCATATTAGTATTACATTTTTGCCCCCCCAGGCCCCGATGTGGGTTAGTGACCTGTGCCCGGGAGGGCTAGCCCCCGTAAAAAAAAAAAAAAAAAAAAAAAAAAAAATAATGATAATAATAATAATAAATACCGTATATACCCGTGTATAGCACGAGTTCTTAAGACCAAATTTTTTGGCAAAAAATTGGGGGTCGACCTCTATACGGGTAATAGTTTCGTTAGGTTGAAAAAATATTTACCAGTAACTACCAGTAAACAATGGAAACGACGCACCAACGCACCACCCACTGTGAGTGTCGGTACAGTCGCCAGGGCAGATCTCTTGCGTCATCATAGCAAGCCCAAAGTAGCCAAATGCATGGTATGGTAGCACAGGACGATGTAAAACAAAGTATTCATTTATTAAAGTTTATTTATGGATACATCAATCTTTGTTAATTAAATTTGAAACAAAAGAAAAATACGATAACTTATTTATAAATATTTTCATTAAAATATTACATCACAAGTATATTTTACCTTAACTGTGCCTGAATGAATATATTCTCAGAAATAAATCTGGAAATGTAATATTTTTGCTGAATTGACGTACGTATTACAGTGGAAAGTGGGATAAAATTGTGACGAAAACAATGACTTTCACTTTCTTTCGTCGTTCAAAAGATTTTGCCGTAATCGCTTTTCGTATGGTTTTCAGTTAAAAACTGTTGTATTACAATAATATTCTATCCTAATTGACTTGAATAAATACTACGATACCATATTTCTGAATATTTTCATTAAAATCCATCAAAATCATTTTCCTTGTCATCATCTGCAGCACCAAACAGCTCCTCCCAGTCCTCTCCTTGAACAGCATCGTCATATGGATCAACACCATCATCAGCCATAGGATCATCAATATCTTCATCCTCATTCACGCTCTCATTAGCCTCATAATCCTACAACAAGTCGTCTTCTGTTCCATCAAGAGCATTCAAAATCCCACATTTCTTAAAAGATTTCACCACAATTTCTGGTCTGATTGCATCCCAGGCCTCTACAATCCATTCACATAATGTTGCTAGTGATGGAGCTTGGATGTTGCCTCCCTTTGTGTATGTCTTATCGCCTTCTATCATCCAGTTGTTCCACTTCATTCTTACCGCATCTTTAAATGGTTTGTTTAAGGAAACATCCAGTGGTTGGACAAGACTTGTTAATCCACCAGGAATCACAGCTGTATCAGTGTTTTCCTTCCTAATCCCAGCAGTAACACTGTCAACAAGATGTGACCGAAACATATCCCACACAAGAAGACTTTTCTTTGCGCAGTCCCCCTGGTCTAAAGTTCAGACTTTTTTAAGCCATATTTGTATGCCGCCTTCATCCATCCATCCTTTCTCGTGCACATGGATGATTAAAAAAATGCTGTCTGACTTGCAACACTGTTGGTAGGGTCAGGTGGTTCTAACGGCACCTGCCAGGACCCGGTAATCAAATTTATAACAGTGTCTAACCTCAATTACTCTAGTTTATCTGATGTAGGCAATATGAAGTAAAAAATATCAGTTAAAGTGAGAAATTGGAAGAGAATAATTAAGAAAGATGTCGTTGTGCTATTTTTGGTAGGGCTGAGGGAGAGAGTACCAGCTGTTTGGTCTTTTTTGGCGGGAGAGTCACGCAAATAACCGTAGTACTGGTATTTGTTTGGTGTCTTCTGTATTTTTAAAAATGAATACTTGTAAATTAAAAGTACCGTAACATTGTATTAAATACAAACTTGTCATATTTCTGGAAAATAAGAAGCAAGAAAATAGAATATACCGGTAAACACAATTTCAACGTACGCTAAAATTAAAAGCTGCTTAAGAAGGGCCGAAGCAAACACAAAGCCTCCGCGACCAGGGCTCTGCCGTATCAGCTAGACGGTACACGTGTTTTTCGAATCAGGATAGAATATTATTGTAATACAACAGTTTTTAACTGAAAACCATTCGAAAGGCGATTACGGTAACATCTTTTTAACGAAAGAAAGCGAAAGTCATTGTTTTTGTCACGATTTTATCCCACTTTCCACTATAATACGTACGTCATTTCAGCAAAAATATTACATTTCCATAATCTCAGAAATAAATAGTAGTTTTGCTGAAACGTGATGTATTTCAATGTAAATTAGGATAAACTACATGAAAACAAAAGACTTTACCAAACTTTCCGATGTTCAAGATATGTTACTCGTTTTTTTATTAGTTTTCGGTTAAAATACTGTTACATTAGTGATATTCTATTCATACTGTGCTTGGTACAATACATTCACGGAAATGTAATATTTTTTGCTGAAATGACGTACGTATTACAGTGGAAAGTGGGATAAAATTGTGACGAAAACAATGACTTTTGCTTTCTTTCGTTCAAAATATGTTACCGTAATCGCTTTTCGAATGGTTTTCAGTTAAAAAACTATTGTATTACAATAATATTCCCTCCTAATTGACTTGAATAAATACTTGAATGGAAATATACAATATTTTTGTTGAAACTACCCACGTTTCAGTGTAAAGTGTCTTAATAATAAATGGTAAACAAGTTTATAGGACGTAGTGTTTCTCTGAAGGTTTTGTTGTTCCTTTACCCTCAAAACCTTGGGTCGACCTATAAACGAGGAATATCATAAATTAACAATTTCTTGGTAAAAAAATCGGGGTTGACCTATATACGGTATATACGGTAAATAAATAAAGAAAAAAATAAAGTTTGATGTTGTATGATTCATACTCCTGATTTGTATAATTTGGTCAGTTTCTTGTACGGTTATTGATGTACAGTGGTCCCTCGGTTAACGAGCGCCTTGGTTAACGAGATTTCGGTTAACGATTTACCTTCCATAAGATTCTTAACTTCGGTTAACGAGCAATCCCTCGATTAACGAGTTTTTTACGAGCCAACTTCAACATGTTTTCGCTTGCATTTGGTGGTCTACCAGCTGTAGTATTAGTCAGCCAATACAGTAATCGGTTTTAGGGCTTAAATTTCTTACTATTTTAGTAAATATCAAGAAGTTTATACTATTCAATAATTTTAAAAGTTTAATATTAACTTTTTTAGTCATTTTAACAATTATTGAACATAATTGAAGGTAAAGAAACTAGTTTCTGGCGTGCCATCCAGCTTGTTAACACACCAGACAGGCGTTAGTCTCTCTCTGTTTTCAGTGGAGGTAACATCTTGCTTGAGACTCTCTTCAACTAAACGCTTTTTTTCTGTGTTTCCAAGCAAATTGTTGGTCATTTTGAAATATATTTTAAATATTGACAATATATAATGCAGTGCAGTGTTGATTTAAAGAAAATAATCTTGAAATACACCAAGAGAACTAAAATTTTATGGGTGAAATGGTGCCATGGAGTGACTTCTCTTCCACCCCAATGCCTTCTCTTCTTCCTTCTCCTCCACCCCCATTCTAATTCCCATCATCATCATCCAGGAGCCTTCTACATACACACCTCAAAGTAAGTGTACTTTTCTACCTTTTTTGTTGAATTTAGGTAATTTTCGGTGAGCTGGAACCAATTACCCAAAAACCCATTGAAACAATGGTTTTGGTTAACGAGTTTTTCGGTTAACGAGCAAACTACTGGAACGGATTGTGCTCGTTAACCGAGGGACCACTGTATATACTATGATATGTTAGCACTGAGTGAAACATTTACATGGTTTCATCTTTATGGGTTGTCTGATGATGAAGCTGAAAGAGCTTATTACCTACTGCATAACATTATAACTTGAAGATTTGCAAAATTATGGCTCTGAGAAGACAGTACAGTATAGTACTTGTTTTACTGCCTTTGACAATATTTTCCAAGCAAATAGAGAATTTATTCCCTTCTTCATCATAAGTGTTTTTTTTTTAAGATGGGAAAGGACTTGAGGAACTTATGGTCATAATGAAACTACAGAGAGAGAAATTTTATTTGTTTCAGCTGATCCATCTCTGTTGATCAGTTATGGCATATGCAATCCCTGAGTCTCTAGAAATACAGTTTTGTCATGTTGGCTAATATTAGTGAATGTATTGTCTTTTAATAAAGACTTGATTATGATGATTAACTTTAAATTACCAGTGTTATTGGGAATTAGCACTAAGATAAATATACAGTGATAGCCCTGTTATCTGGAAAAATTGGTGCAGAGCTCCTCCAGGAATGAGAGATTTACAGGTGCAGTCAACCCTCACTTTACGCGGTTAATGTAACCCACAGGGTGCCGCGGAAAGTGAGGAATGCGTAAAGTGAATAACATAACATATGGGATTAATTGAAATAGAGTCCGGGCCGACCCCCAAACTCCACTTTTTGACGACACACAACTATGTTGTAGTAAAAATATTATCTTAACTTGATGATGGTATGCACAAACAATTAATAATTAAGAGAAATATCAATAATATTAGGTTTTCTAACACTTACATTAGTAGAAAAGATGGCTGGGCACACGGGGATCGGGGGTTGGTTCCGAGGCAGAGGGCAGATTATTGGCCCTCACCTGTATCACTTGTATCATTTGTATCACTATCCACCATAGAGGCTTGCAGGGCCTCTTTGTCAAACCCCTCAAAGTCCATATAAGTCCATATCTTCACTATAATTATCACTATCACTGACTTGGGCCGGCTGTGGTGGGTGGCGGGTGAAGAAATCGGTAATGTTTTGATGACTGGGCGACCTTGTGCGCACCATGCTCGCGCAGCTTATACAACATGGCGGATGGCGGAAGAGATGGCGGGAGGTTTGAATCCAAAAATGGCGCGGCTCGCCAGCCGCTCTCCGCGTAAAGGGGTACACGCACCACGGAATGTGAGCGTTCCTGTTTCGGCAGGGTACCGCGTAAACGTGGAAACGCGGAATGTGGGACCGCGTAAAGCGAGGGTTGACTGTACAGTAAAGAGATGACTTTCATCTCCAAGATTTTAAACCATGTATCTCGCATGAACAGACAATATCTCACATCCCAGGAATGTTTCTGAGTGCTGGGGAAAGTTTTCTGAGAGTCTAAGTTAGTTTAAACTATGCCTCTCATCTCACATTACATCTAGACCATGGGCATGAGCAAAAATATTTATGACTAGCAAAAAAGTGTAGGTGTATAAACTTTTATTTACAGCATCTGTTCCAACTGTGTTGCAGAGATAAATTTGATACCATAATGATTCTGAATAAATTCTATACATGACTGCTTCAGAAAAAGATCCTTAAACAAAATATTTTGACGTGATATAATGAAGGACACTCAATTCTTTTATGAAAACAAACATAAAATGTTTTTGTTACAGTCTATAAAATCAGTTTTAATTAAGTTGGAAGCACCATATTTTACCAAAATTATCCTTATTTCTTTATCTAAGATTTAGCTTAAATAAATACATTTAAAAAATATATAAAAAATGAAAGGGGTACGGACCATCTAATGAAGGTATTGTGGGGGTACCAGGCCGCAAGCAAATACAGTGGGGTATTAGGGTTTTGTCATACGGAGGCAAATTTTTTTTTTTTTTTGAGTTTGAAAAATCGGCCCATGGTATTAATGATGTAGTTCTATGTGCAGAATCATGTGATATCTTCAGATTTGAAAAGTTTTCATTTTTTGCTAGGTAAATTTTAACTTGAAATCTTATGAAAATTCAGTATTCCCACCCTTTTACCAACACCACTAAATAGCTTATTTAAAGTAAAGTAAATGTATCAGGTTAATTTATTAGGATGAAAATGATCCAGAATAGTGAAACGAATGATCTTGACACATTTATTAAATTTAATATTCCTTTAGAAAACAAAATCGTCAAATACAAAAACCGGTTTTACTACTACGACCCGGTGTTGCTGCACACCATAGAGAACAAGTCTTTCTTGCTTCTGTTTCTACTCATCACCTCCCTGCTGACCACCTGAGCTCGGATGTAGCCTTCCCTCCTCTCCTGGCTGTACACGTGACTTCTGGCCTCGCTCACTTGCTGTACACAACGCTCTATACTCTGGGTGTGTGAGGGCCAGGCAGGGACATGCATGGGGTTGTCCAGGAAAGCTCTGACTTGAACAATGGTGAGGCTGCAGGTAAGAGGGGGCTCACTGCCAGCCTGGATGTTATCCAGATCTATGAGATCAGTGAGGGTCTTGGCACCTAGATTGACTTCAGGAGTCTTCCTGACCCTGAAGGAATCGTCACCAACTGATTCGTCATGCCCAGATCCTCTCATAAGTCTCATATCCAAGATCTTTTTGACTGCCACTCTTCTCTCCTCCTCATCCTTACTGCAGAGCATTGTCTGCAGAACTGCCTCGGGATGAGCATACCAGGAAGATCTCCTCACAGTCTGCTCCACAATCTGAACAACCTTCCTTGGCTGACTCCTCAGGAGCTCAAGCTGGAAGAGAACATGCCTCGGACCTTCGGAGAACGATGACTTGACCTTGGTGTTGAACCAATTTGGCAAGTAGACACTCACGATGAATTGGACAATAAGTCTCAGGTTGTGAAGCTGGTTCCCTTTCAGTTTATGATGAGCGACCCAAATTCTGCAGAACCTGAGAGCCGTTGTGAGCCACCTAGAATGTGAGACTGGACCTATCTGCAGGTAAGCAAGTCTATCAGGCATGACCCCAGTTTTGATGGCACTGCAAATCATGTAACTTTTGTACTGGTCAGTACTCAGGTCGTCAATGACAGTATGTGCAAGCTCAATGAGTGGAGGGCCAACTGTGATTTTTTCAAAGCTCGGATTTATTTCTAACTCAGTGGCAGAGTCCAGCATCTTGCCAAGAGGACCAGACCATCTGTTGTTTGAAAGAGTCTTGCCATCCAGCTCCTGGATCAGATGTCTGAGTGGCAACTCGTTGGTGTGGAGGTCACAAACAATCCAGACCAGCTTCCTCCCAATCTTCCGCTCTATCCACTGTATGACCCCCCCTTGCCACCCTGTGTTCGTGTTGGTGCTGTCCCCTCCAATGGCCTGCAGGGTCTGGTCTACATTCCTCTCTCTGAGCCAGTTCACAATGTTATCTGCCACTATCTCAGCTGGTTTCCTGATGTCATCTTTCTCTGGAGTGAAATGCCACAAATACTTCCCTCCTGGTTCACTGCAGCAGGAGTAGTGTTCCTCCTTCACCATGGCAGGGAACAACTTGTCAGAATCTCCAACTTTCATGAACACTTTAGTGTCATCCCTTCTCCCATCAAAGAACAAACAATTGATTCCATTTTCTCTTATCCCCTTATCAAACTCCTCTTCTAGGTTACTGACAAGTTTCTCCTGAGCTCTCCTTACTTTGTTATGATCTATCACCAGGTGAACATCATCAGGTGGTATCAAACCACCGTCAATCCAGGCAGCTGTTGCTATCTCTGCAGTTTCTCTGAGACCAGTGTGGTGTCGCATGCTGGCCAGAGCTATGCTCGGGATATCTTTCCTATTTCGAATGTTATGCCTGGAAGGTTTGGGATCATTATTTTCTGGGTTAGGGACAAAGTCACCATTCTCCTGGTCAGCACTTGCATCAGCCATGGGGAAGTCATTAAACTCTGAATCAGCTTGACTCCAATCATCGGCCTTTTTTACCTCACCCTGGGCCTTCTCAAGTCTCTTTTCCTCGGCAACTCTTCTCCTCTTCTGTCTCTCTGTGGCAGCCTCCTGTCTCTTGGACTCCGGAATATCTTGGCTAGAAATCATGAGAGCCCCTATACTGCCAGTCTTCTCTCTCTGTGCTTTGACAAATGCCAGTTCGATCACAGGAATCTTCAGTTCACGCTTGCAAATACAGGAGATGTGGGCCTCGGATTTACAGTCACGATCGCATCCAAACTCAGGACAGAGAACAATTGGGCACTTGCAAGTAATTATGTCAAATAACTGGTCCAGTTGCTTGGCAAAGCTGTCCTTAACTGCAAGTTTTCCTCTCCCAAGAGATATATCTCTTGCCTTTTCCCAACTGGCTAGCAGTCTCTCACTAATCTTCTTCTGACTTGTTATGACTGGAGGCTTGAACTGAGCGTTAGCCAGAGTGTACTGTGCCAAGACAGCTTTGGTCATATCACTGGCAATGTCTTTGTTTTTGTAAGTTCTTTGGTTCTTTTCACTGATTTGCCTGATTAAAACACCGTATCTCAAAGCATCTCTCAATGTAGGCAACTCCGACTTCAGGAGCTCTCTTCCTGACCCAAGATAGTGACTGAGATGGCTGGATTTTTGGTTCCTCCTCCTGACACAAGCAGCCATCGCAAATATTATCAACTTATAAATGCATCAGAATCTGAAACAGAAAAAAATATTGTTAGTTGGGCTGTTAAAGAATGAAGTCAGAAAGCAATGTTCACTATTTAATTGTAATGCACTAATGCAGCTGTACGTTAGATTTTCGATAAATTTTACGCTAAAATTTACCTCGCAAAAGGTTGCAAAATATTGAAACTGAAATTATTTTCTGTTTATATACACTAAAATCTACCAAAAAAGTGATGGGCCATTAGTTTTAGCTGATCTTCCCTCCTATGACACACCCTAGTGGGGTATGCTATAACGAACGGATCCTACTACGAATATTCCTATAACGAATGGTTTTACCTATGAAATTGAGAATGCCATAACGAACGAAACTCCTACAACGAACATTATTTAAATTTTTTTTTTTTATTTTTTTTTTACTAGTTTATTGTTTTTTTATTACAAGTATTAATGATATTCTTTATTTCAGGGATTTAGATGCATATTTATGCACTTTTTTACAATTTTTATAATTTTATATTATATTTTCAGTGTTAAGTGGTTGTATTTGGGGGCCTGGAATGGATTAATCCTATAACGAACGAATGCTATAACGAACAAGGTTCTAGAATCAATTAGATTCGTTATACACCTAGTGAAAATGTGTATACAATTTTAGGCACAACATCTATTCCATTTGTGTTAAGATGGGTGAATATGGTACTATAATGAGCCAAAATAAATTTTATATATGACTGTTTTGACCCTGTAAAGGATCTTTAAACAAAACATTTGATAATACAGGTAGTCGTCGACTTACGACCTAGATTGGTTACGGCTGACCGGTCGTAAGTTGATCTGGTCGTAAGTCGGCCTATGTTATAATTACCTTACGTATATTATACTGTAATGTGTAATGATAATATAATCATCTTTAAGTCATATTTTATCAACATTTTCTTTGTTCATTATTGTTACGGTCGTCAGGTTTAAGTAAATCACTGCATACTACAGTACAATTGGTTTATTATTTACACTGGGGCTGGGGCCAAAACTGTCGTACCGCCGGTCGTAAAGTCGAACAGACGTAAGTCGCATAGGTCGTAAGTCGACGACTACCTGTACAGTGATATCTCCGTTAGCCTGAACAATTGGTGCAGAACACTTCCGGGGATGAGAAATTTCAGGCTAACCAGACGACTTTCTCAAACCCTGAAAAATTCATTATCTCCGGAATATTTTCCGGTTACTGGGAAAAGTTTCCGAGTGTCTAAACTAGATATCTTGCACACACAGACACTAGCCCACTTCCCCAGAATGTTTCTGGGTGCTGGAGATGTTTTCCTTGAGTCTAAACTGCCAGAGTCTGTAAATGCTGTTCTAATTAAGTTAGAAACTCCATTTCTCTACTATAATAATCCAGAATAGTTTATCTAAAAGTTTGGTTAAAAATATACTGTATTTAAAAATTAAAAGTCTAAAGGATTTTGGCATTAATGAAGCTGTGTGTTACAGCAAAGACTCATTTTTCGCTTCCATGGGGCTGTGGGGGATTAGTGGGTCTCTTGTAACTGACCTGATCTGACACAGTGTCAGGTAGGGTAGTGGCCTCATATTACTGACCTTCTGATGGAATGTCAGATCAGTCTTTCTTGGGTGGGGGATTAGTGGGTCTCATGACCTGAAGATGTCTTAAATAAACATGAAACCTAAAGTATTTTTAGTGAGATTGTGATAAATATAAGTATAAATGAGCAAAGTTGTATCTCTTCAACATTTCATTACATAGCATTTTAAAATATGGAGTGAGAAAGCAGAAAGGTGTGGGTAATTAGAGAGATGGAGTGGAAATGAATGTTGTCAAACGCTCCTCAACAGCTGATATTTAACATCACTACCACACAGTCATATCGTAGTAGTAGTTTATTGACAAAAGTATAAATACATGGTAAATATATACAAAGAATTCAAAATACATTTGTCCAACAAAATATTTTAAATCAAAACATAACTTGTAAGGGGCTATTTCAAACTTAACTATAGATTCCTAGTACCTTATGTACATAATTACATAATTCAGGCACATTTGCATTTTTATTTAAGAGTTCACTGATACTGGAGAAAGTCAGCATACGATACCTTTACGACAATGTGCAGAGAGCGTACAATCGATCAGCACATGTCGTTCACTTTGTACACAAATGTCGTCGCACTGACATAATCTCAACTCTGCTGGTGTGCGACTCCACCTGCCTGTCTCTACTTTAAGGTTGTGTGACATTAGTCTCAGCCTGGTGAACGACTCGCGCTGAAAATCCTGGATAAATTTCTTACTAAAGTATACCTCATGCACTACAGTATTCATAAAAGGGTTCATATCGGATGTGTATGTAGCAAATTTTGTATCGCCAGCTGACCTCTCTGTTACTGGATTCGCCACTCTGTTTAATGAGTTTGTGTTATAGTCTAAGGTAATTGCTCTCGCCATGAATCTAAATCCTGGTGTATTTGCTATCCTACATAAATCATATACAAAATGAAGAGGTTCCATGTCCATTATCTCATGTTTTGATTTCATAAACTTGCGTCTCCTCTTTGCGATAATGTCTTGCACTGGGGGAATACCTGACTCGATCATGCACAGTTTATGATATTGTCTTTCCAATCCTTTCAAGTTATTGGTCAGCCACGACTCAGAACCGTACAATAATGATGACGTTACTGCAGAATCAAATACTTTTTTCTTGTACGTATACAATTGTCATTTGTGTGTTGGCTGCACAAAAAATGGAAACCTTATTAACCGTGGCATCACTTGCTGTCTAGTTGGTGAAACAAGCCTCGAGGTACAAGCACCTGGGAGTATAGCTCACCTCAATTCCCTCTAACGTCAGACAAAATTTATCTCTTTCTTGGCCGTTTACCACAAAAAAATTAGTCTACTATATTGTAATACAATGCTGAGTTTCTTTTTACACATCTTCCTATTTGTTGCCAGTATTACAGCATCATCCATCAATAGTAAACCATGTAACTTACCCAAGAAACCATCTGCAGCAATTTCTCTCTTTATCATTTTTATCATATGATTTTGCATTAGACATACAAATTTTAGATATAATGTTTACTCTTGAGTAAATATGTTATCTTTTGTGCAAAATATACAACATTTATATTCAAAATATTCCTGGTCTTACAAGGAATCCAGCAATGTCAATTGTATTTTCCTAACTTCAGTTTGAGGTATTATTTATTAAAATTTAGTGGTTTTCCCCCAAAAATTTCTCAGAGAGGGAAGAGCCAGCAGTGTTGTGTGAGAAGAGGGGGAGGGAGTTGAGTACATTATTTGAATGGACATTAACTTGGCGACTGTATTTCTCTATTTCTCTTAAGTATTAAATGTGTGCATGTACCATCATAAAATTAAGATGTTATTTTTACTAGAACATAGGTATTGTGTCGGAAAAAGTGGAGTTTGGGGATGGGCCAGTTTCTATTGAAATTAATCCCAAATGTTCTGTTGTTCACTTAGCGCGGTTTTCACTTAACAAGGTACCCTGTGGGTTTTATTGACTGCGTTAAGCGGGGTACTACTGTGTATATATATAAATATATATATATATATATATATATATATATATATATATATATATATATATATATATATATATATATATATATATATATATATGTATATGTATATAATCAACGACCTCACCAGCAAGGATCGAACCCTCGACCTACTGGGTGTGACTAGGGAACGCTTACCGGCTAGGCCACAAGGACACTAAAAGCAGTTCTAGACTCTGTTATATTTCACACAGAGCCTGTTCATCGAGCTGATGGCGCCGTGAACCTCATTGGGAAACTGCCCGTGCCTCTTATGTGGTGTCAGTAGCATTTTACCAAATCCAGCTGGTATGAAACGCGAGGTACATATATATACTTCATTTTTAGTCCATTTAACACGCGGACTTTGAACATATAATCAACGACCTCACCAGCAAGCGTTCCCTAGTCACACCCAGTAGGTCGAGGGTTCGATTCCTTGCTGGTGAGGTCGTTGATTATATGTTCAAAGTCCGCGTGTTAAATGGACTAAAAATGAAGATATATATATATATATATATATGATATATATATATATATATATATATATATATATATATATATATATATATATATATATATATATATATATATATATATATATATAATAAACAATAAACAGCTTGTCGGAGCTCCCTGGCGGACCCCGATAGACTCGTCAACTATTGCTGCTTTTGATGCACTTTTTGTACAAGTATACATGGACTTTATCGCTTTTAACATTACTTTTCCACATCTTAAACTCTTAAGGTGGTGTATCAGCTTCCTACGAGGGACTCTGTCATAAGCTTTACTAAAATCTATAAATAACACATGTAACATAACTTTTTTATAAACAGCATAATCACACAATAACCTTAAAGCAATAATCTGTTCAATACATCCTCTACTTTTTTGTGCGTGCATCGGCTTGACATTTATCTATATTACACCATAATCAAAGTCTGTTCGATATTAACGTATCATATATTTTTGCTAGAGTATCCATTATGCTAGTTCCTCTATAGTTATTACTTATTACACACCATTCTGTTTCCAAACTTAAACAAAACAACCAATTTGTTATAATACCACATCATCGGGTATCATATGCCAGTGAACATAACATTAAATATTGTCAAGATAAACAAAATCCATGATACTGGTAGTTTACTAATTATGCCTGGGCATATTCCACTGTAACTCTTGTCATATAATACTGGTATGTAGAGACCATTCTCTTAACCATCGTCAAATCCCATGTCTTGGACGTTCGTTGGGTTTAAAAGTTTTTCAAAATATTCTTTAAATTGTTCATCATCTGGTTGCTCCACATTAGATAATTCAATGTTTCCTTTCCATTTAATCGATTTCCAAATCAAATTACAATCGTTTCATCCAATAATCTTTTCCATCGCGGTTGAGCCTCGTCCCACACGTTTCCATATCCTGGTTGTGAAGGTTCCAAGTGTTCCCTGAAGAATGCAGTGATGGGTAGGGAAACACCGGGTAACACTGAAGTCCATTTATTAAAGGATAGGAGAAATACAAGTGGTGACTAGCGTTTGCCATGCACGGCCCACAAAGTCAGACTGAGACTGCCTTGCCATATGGCAGCCTCGGGGCAATGTTGCCACATAACACGTGCAGTGTTGCCACGTAATTATATACATTGGTGCTACTCGGCACAGTAGCTTATATACAAGGTTGCTACTCGGCACAGTAGCTTAGATACATAACCTACAGGTTGTTGCTTGGCGAACCTGTTAGCTGTGTTCATAATGATGTGACATCCCTCTGAGATAGCTGTGCCGACGTCTTCGCCACCAATCACGTTGGGTGGTTCCACGCCCTGTAGTGCTCTCGCCAGCTCATCAGTGTCAATTGCCTGATGACACAGACCCTTCCATAATTTGTGCTGTGTCGGTGGTCGGTAGTATGAATGTTCTAACGCTGATGACCTCTCTAACAGCTGGGCCGCTGACACAGGACTATTGTTGTCGCTTATTAACATGATGCAGAGTGGGGCGTGAACGAAGCCTCCAACATCCTGACACACATCCAGTTCTTCAATTAATTTTATGCATTCATCCTTCGTGTTACACAAGTCAATTTCAGATATCCATATATCCCTTCGTTTAAATGATAAATCGCCTTCTAACTGCTTTCTTTTACGTGTTAGGTGGTTAGCTTCAACCATGCAGGTGTTGATACACGTATTTACACAGATGTGTCATACAATAAGACCCTCACTCCTCATGCTTGATGTCTTAATTCCCTTGTTGGGGGTGTGTGAGTGGTGTTGGAATGTGTGTGTGTGTGTGGAGGGTGTGTTTGGGGGGTATGATGTTGGGGTGTGTGTGTGTGTGTGTGTGTGTGTGTGTGTGTGTGGTTGTTGGAGGGTGTGTGTGTGGTTGGTAGAGTTTGTGTGTGTGTGTGTGGGGTGTTGGAATGTGTATATGTGGAGGGTGTGTATGTGTGTGTTTGGGGGTATGATGTTGGGGTGTGTGTGTATGTGTGTGTGTGTGTATGTGTGTATGTGGTGTTGGAATGTGTATATGTGGAGGGTGTGTATGTGTGTGGAGGTATGATGTTGAAGGATGTGTGTGTGTGTGGTTGTTGGAGGGTGTGTGTGTGTGTGTGGAGGGTGTGTATGTGTGTGTTTGGGGGTATGATGTTGGGGTGTGTGTGTGTGGTGTTGGAATGTGTATATGTGGAGGGTGTGTATGTGTATGTGTGTGGAGGTATGATGTTGAAGGGTGTGTGTGTGTGTGGTTGTTGGAGGGTGTGTGTGTGTGGGTGATTGTTACAGTTTGTGAGTGTGTGTAATGTTGGGTGTGTGATGTGTGGGGGGGGGTGAGGGTTGTGTTGGGGGTGTGTGGGTGGTTGTTGGAGGGTGTGCGGGTGGTTGTTGGAGGGTGTGTGTGTGTGGGTGGTTGTTGGAGGGGGTGTGTGTGGGTGGTTGTTGGAGGGTGTGTGTGTGTGGGTGGTTGTTGGAGGGGGTGTGTGTGTGGGTGGTTGTTGGAGGGAGTGTGTGTGTGGGTGGTTGTTGGAGGGAGTGTCTGGGTGGTTGTTGGCGGGTGTGTGTGTGTGGGTGGTTGTTGGGGTGTGTGGGTGGTTGTTGGAGGGAGTGTGTGTGTGGGTGGTTGTTGGAGGGTGTGTGTGTGTGGGTGGTTGTTCGAGGGAGGGAGTGTGTGGGTGGTTGTTGGAGGGTGTGTGTGTGTGGGTGGTTGTTGGCGGGTGTGTTTGTGTGGGTGGTTGTTGGAGTGAGTGTCTGGGTGGTTGTTGGCGGGTGTGTGTGTGTGGGTGGTTGTTGGAGGGTGTGTGTGTGTGTGGTTGTTGGAGGGGGTGTGTGTGTGGGTGGTTGTTGGAGGGTGTGTGTGTGTGTGGGTGGTTGTTGGAGGGAGGGAGTGTGTGGGTGGTTGTTGGAGGGAATGTGTGTGTGGATGGTTGTTGGAGGGTGTGTGTGTGTGTGGGTGGTTGTTGGCAGGTGTGTGTGTGTGGGTGGTTGTTGGAGGGGATGTGTGTGTGGGTGGTTGTTGGAGGGAGGGAGTGTGTGGGTGGTTGTTGGAGGGTGTGTGTGTGGGTGGTTGTTGAAGGGAGGGAGTGTGTGGGTGGTTGTTGGAGGGTGTGTGTGTGTGGGTGGTTGTTGGAGGGGGTGTGTGTGGGTGGTTGTTGGAGGGAGGGAGTGTGTGGGTGGTTGTTGGAGGGAATGTGTGTGTGGATGGTTGTTGGAGGGAGTGTGTGTGGGGGTGGTTGTTGGAGGGAGTGTCTGGGTGGTTGTTGGCGGGTGTGTGTGTGGGTGGTTGTTGGAGGGAGGGAGTGTGTGGGTGGTTGTTGGAGGGGGTGTGTGTGTGGATGGTTGTTGGAGGGAGGGAGTGTGTGGGTGGTTTTTGGAGGGTGTGTGGGTGGTTGTTGGAGGGGGTGTGTGTGGGTGGTTGTTGAAGGGAGTGTGTGTGTGGGTGGTTGTTGGAGGGTGTGTGTGTGTGTGGGTGGTTGTTGGAGAGTGTGTGTGTGTGGGTGGTTGTTGGTGGGTGTGTGTATGTGGGTGGTTGTTGGAGGGAGTGTGTGTGTGGGGGTGGTTGTTGGAGGGAGGGAGTGTGTGGGTGGTTGTTGGAGGGAGTGTGTGTATGGGTGGTTGTTGGAGGGAGTGTGTGGGTGGTTGTTGGCGGGTGTGTGTGGGGGTGGTTGTTGGAGGGAGGGAGTGTGTGGGTGGTTGCTGGAGGGAGGGAGTGTGTGGGTGGTTGTTGGAGGGTGTGTGTGTGTGTGGGTGGTTTTTGGAGGGTGTGTGTGTGTGTCTGTGGGTGGTTGTTGGAGGGGGTGTGTGTGTGTGTGGGTGGTTGTTGGAGGGAGTGTGTGTGTGGGTGGTTGTTGGAGGGTGTGTGTGTGTGTGTGTGTGGTTGTTGTTGGAGTGTGTGTGTGGGTGTGTGTGTGTGGTTGTTGGAGGGGGTGTGTGTGTGATTGTTACAGTTTGTGAGTGTGTAATGTTGGGTGTGTGTGGTGTTTGGGTGTGTGATGTGTGGGGGTGAGGGTAATGTTGGGGGTGTGTGGGTGGTTGTTGGAGGGTGTGTGTGTGTGTGGGTGGGTGGTTGTTGGAGGGGGGTGTGTGTGTGGGTGGTTGTTGGAGGGGGGTGTGTGTGTGGGTGGTTGTTGGAGGGGGGTGTGTGTGTGGGTGGTTGTTGGAGGGTGTGGGTGGTTGTTGGAGGGTGTGTGTGGGTGGTTGTTGGAGGGAGTGTGTGTGTGTGGGTGGTTGTTGGAGGGTGTGTGTGTGTGTGTGTGTGGGTGGTTGTTGGAGGGTGTGTGTGTGTGTGGGTGGTTGTTGGAGGGTGTGTGTGTGTGTGGGTGGTTGTTGGAGGGTGTGTGTGCGTGTGGGTGGTTGTTGGAGGGTGTGTGTGTGTGGGTGGTTGTTGGAGGGTGTGCGTGTGTGGGTGGTAGGAGGGGGTGTGTGTGTGGGTAGTTGTTGGAGGGGGGGTGTGTGTGTGGGTGGTTGTTGGAGGGTGTGTGTGTGGGTGGTTGTTGGAGGGTGTGTGTGGGTGGTTGTGAGTGATTGTTGGAGGGTGTGTGTGTGTGTGTGTGGTTGTTGGAGGATGTGTTTGTGTGTGGTTGTTGGAGGGTGTGTGTGTGTGTATGTGTGTGGTTGTTGGAGTGTGTGTGGTTGTTGGAGGGTGCGTGTGTATGTGTGTGGTTGGAGGGTGTGTGTGTGTGTGTGTTGGTGGTTGTTGGAGGGTGTGTGTGTGTGTGTGGGTGGTTGTTGGAGGGTGTGTGTGTGTAGTTGTTGGAGGGTGTTTGTGTGTGGGTGTTTGTTGGAAGGGTTGTGTGTGTGTGTGGGTGGTTGTTGGAGTGTGTGTGTGTGTGGTTGTTGGAGGGTGTGTGTGTGTGTGGTTGTTGGAGGGTGTGTATGTGTGTGGGTGGTTGTTAGAGTGTGTGTGTGTGTGTGGTTGTTGGAGGGTGTGTGTGGGTGGTTGTTGGAGGGGGTGTGGGTGTGTGGTTGCTGGAGGGAGTGTGTGTGCATTGGTGGTTGTTGGAGGGTGTGTGTGGGTGATTGTTGGAGGGGATGTGTGTGTAAATAATAATAATAATAATAATATTTAACGGTTTATTGAAAAAATTCTGCAGCCCGAATGCTGAAAATATACATTGGACATAAATGACTTATTACATACATTGGTGGTTTAACAAAAGCCTTCATTAGAGAAAGGTGAAGGAACATACAGTGAACATACAGATTAATGTAGGTGTTGAACAGCAAACTCGTTGTGTAGTAACTCCCTCCCAGATGGTGTTAGGAGGAACTCACGTGGTGTAGTAGTTCCCTCAGATGTTGTTATGAGGGACCTGGTGTGGTGTAGTAATTCCCTTGCTGATGGTGTTATGAGGGGCTTCAGGTGGTGTAGTATTTCCCTCACAGATGGTGTTATGAGGGACCTCACGTGGTGTAGTAATTACCTCACAGATGGTGTTATGAGGGGCATCACGTGGTGTAGTAATGTGGTTGTTGGAGGTGTGGTTGTTAGATGGTGTGTGCGTGTAATTGTTGGAGGGTGTGTGTGTGGGTGGTTGTTGGAGGGTGTGTGTGTGTGTGGGTGTTTGTTGGAGGGTGTGTGTGTGTGTGTGGGTGGTTGTTGGAGTGTGTGTGTGTGTGGTGGTTGTTAGATGGTGTGTGTGTGTAGTTGTTGGAGGGTGTGTGTGTGTGTAGTTGTTGGAGGGTGTGTGTGTGTGTGTGTGTGTGTGTGGGTGGTTGTTGGAGGGTGTGTGTGTGTGTGGGTGGTTGTTGGAGTGTATGTGTGTGTGGTTGTTGGAGGGTGTGTGTGTGTGTGTGGTTGTTGGATGGTGTGAGTGTGGGTGTTTGTTGGAGGGTGTGTGTGTGTAGTTGTTGGAGGGTGTGTGTGTGTTTGTGGGTGGTTGTTGGAGTGTGTGTGTGTGTGGTTGTTGGAGGGAGTGAGTGTGTGTGGTTGTTGGAGGGTGTGTTTGGATGGTTTTTGGATGGTGTGTGTGTGTGGGTGGTTGTTGGAGGGTGTGTGTGTGTGGGTGGTTGTTGGAGTGTGTGTGTGTGTGTGTGGTTGTTAGAGGGTGTGTGTGTGTGTGGTTGTTGGAGGGTGTGTGTGTGTGTGGTTGTTGTTGGATGGTGTGTGTGTGTGTGGGTGGTTGTTGGAGTGTGTGTGTGTGTGGTTGTTGGAGGGTGTGTGTGTGTAGTTGGAGGGTGTGTTAGTTGGAGGGTGTGTGTGTGTGGGTGGTTGTTGGAGGGTGTGTGTGTGTGTGGGTGGTTGTTGGAGGGTGTGTGTGTGTGTGTGGGTGGTTGTTGGAGGGTGTGTGTGTGTGGGTGGTTATTGGAGGGTGTGTATGTGTGGGTGGTTGTTGGAGGGTGTGTGTGTGTGGGTGGGTGGTTGTTGGAGGGTGTGTGTGTGTGTGTGGTTGTTGGAGTGTGTGTGTGTGTGTGGGGGTGGTTGTTGGAGGGTGTGTGTGTGTGGGTGGTTATTGGAGGGTGTGTATGTGTGGGTGGTTGTTGGAGGGTGTGTGTGTGTGGGTGGGTGGTTGTTGGAGGGTGTGTGTGTGTGGTTGTTGGAGTGTGTGTGCGGTTGTTGGAGGGTGTGTGTGTGTGTGGTTGTTGGAGGGTGTGTGTGTGTGGATGGTTGTTGGATGGTGTGTGTGTGTGGATGGTTGTTGGATGGTGTGTGTGTGTAGTTGTTGGAGGGTGTGTGTGTGTGTGGGTGGTTATTTTAGTGTGTGTGTGTGTATGGTTGTTGGATGGTGTGTGTGTGTGTAGTTGTTGGAGGGTGTGTGGGTGGTTGTTGGAGTGTGTGTGTGTGTGGTTGTTGGAGGGTGTGTGTATGTGTGGTTGTTGGATGGTGTGTGTGTGTGGGTGGTTGTTGGAGTGTGTGTGTGGGTGGTTGTTGGAGTGTGTGTGTGGGTGGTTGTTGGAGTGTGTGTGTGTGTTTGGTTGTTGGAGGGAGTGTGTGTGTGTGGTTGTTGGATGGTGTGTGTGCGTGTAGTTGTTGGAGGGTGTGTGTGTGTGGTTGTTGGAGGGTGTGTGTGTGTGTGGGTGGTTGTTGGAGTGTGTGTGTGTGTGGTTGTTGGAGGGTGTGTGTGTGTGTGTGTGGGTGGTTGTTGGAGTGTGTGTGTGTGTGGTTGTTGGAGGGTGTGTGTGTGTGTGGTTGTTGGAGGGTGTGTGTGGATGGTTGTTGGATGGTGTGTGTGTGTGTAGTTGTTGGAGGGTGTGTGTGTGTGGGTGGTTGTTGGAGGGTGTGTGTGTGTGTGTGGGTGGTTGTTGGAGTGTGTGTGTGTGTGTGTGGTTGTTGGAGGGTGTGTGTGTGGATGGTTGTTGGAGGGTCTGTGTGTGTGTAGTTGTTGGAGGGTGTGTGTGTGTGGGTGGTTGTTGGAGGGTGTGTGTGTGGGTGGTTGTTGGAGTGTGTGTGTGTGTGTGTGTGGTTGTTGGAGGGTCTGTGTGTCGGTGGTTGTTGGAGTGTGTGTGTGTGTGGTTGTTGGAGGGTGTGCGTAGTTGTTGGAGGGGGTGTGTGGGTGGTTGTTGGAGGGTGTGTGTGTGTGTGGGTGGTTGTTGGAGGGTGTGTGTGTGTGGGTGGTTGTTGGAGTGTGTGTGTGTGGTTGTTGGAGGGTGTGTGTGGATGGTTGTTGGAGGGTGTGTGTGTATGTGTGTGTGGGTGGTTGTTGGAGTGCGTGTGTGTGGTTGTTGGAGGGTGTGTGTGGATGGTTTTATTTGTGATAGGATATCAAACTGTCTCATTTGTTAACACTTGCCTGAATGAGTGTAGGTTTGTTGCTGGTACCTTTGGTGCAGCTGAGTGAGATATCAGGTAATCTCATGACGTGTCATCTTTGAAACAGTCGTAGATTGGTTGATAGTTGAAATCGTCACAGCTATCCTGGTTAGTACTTGTAATTATCTTAGCTTGTAAGTTAAACAAGACACACAGGTAATGTTCTCTTCACTCATTGTTCCTTGGTTTAATGTAAACACATGTGGTGATTTTCTAGTTATATTGGGTAGTCATGTCTGTACAATTATTTGGTATTGACAGACTAATGAGCATTAGCTATTAGCTTGTAATTAGCTGATATATATAGAGAGAGGTACAGCCTGGAGAGCTGGTCTCACAACACGACTTTAGGGCATCGTGTCAGGCTGTGAACGGGTGAGAACTGGGCTGAACTCTCTTGAGTCTGGTGACTGGTGGGTGGAGAGTAACCACACTTCATCACGGCCATTAACTAAACATTGACTATTGTTTTAATGTATTTATAAATCATGAATTCAATTTCACGTAGAAAAGTTAAATGTTCATGGGTTGGCAACATTTTTTAGGGAAATGGCTAGTAACTTTATAATAGTCTCGCCTCATCTAGTAACCCTTAACTTGCTCTTGTCCTGACACAGCAAAATTATTCTGTTCTGTGTAGGAAACATCAAAATTAAAATACTGAACATTGTGAAGATGTGCATGGAACACAGATCTAGTAGGAATAGGTGTGAAGATATTGATGAATGTGTATGCTGAGCATAATATATTCTAGTGTCAATGTGACGACCTACAGTGTATTAGCTTTTCCTGATCATCTGTATCTGCTAAGATTAGTCATTCACTACTAGTAGAAGTTCAGTTTGTTTAACCAATTTCAAAATTGTCAGTTTACTTTCTTGGGAATAGTCCCATATATCATGCATTAAACTTAGGAGTAGAAAACAATAGAATATGTTTACAAGAATAACATCATGTATATGGAAGATAGGGGTTAATTAAGGATCTCTCCTGGCTATCTCCAAAGCGTCAAGGAGATTAATACATAACAGCTTGTGTTTTATAACATTCACATTGTTGGAAATCTCTCATCCCTGGAAGTGCTCTGCACCAATTGTTCCAGCTAACGGGGATATCACTGTATTACTGTATGGTGATGGGGATTAATTCTTTTATAAAAAAAAAAAAACATAAGAAATGTTTATATCGGAGACAAAAAATTTTGTTCTAATTAAATGTGAACTCTACATTTTTACTAAATAATCCTGAATGGTTTTTCTAAAAGTTTCTTCAAATAAATATACAGTAGTCCCTCGGTTAACGAACGCCTCGGTTAACGAAATTTCGGTTAACGAATTACCTTCCATAAGAATCTTCATTTCGGTTAACGAAATTCTTACGAAAATGTTTCAACATGCTTTGGCTTGCTCACCAGCTGGAAGATTAGTCCGCCAATACAGAAATCGGTTCAAGGGCTTACATTCATTAAAATTGGAGTAAATATCAAAAAGGTTGTACTATTCAATAATTTTCCAAGTTTTATATTAAATTTTTTTGTCATTTTAACACTTACAGTATTTAACATAAATGCAGTACAGGGAACTAGTTTTTGGTGTGCCCATCAGCCACTTCACTCATCCACCAAGGCCTCAGTTTGTATCTCTGTTCAGTGGGTCTCGTGAACACAGAGTATTTTTACGTTTTTACAGTACAATTATTGGTCATTCTGAAATTTATTTAACATTGACAATATATAGTGCAGTGCAGTGTTGATTTATAGAAAATAATCCTGAATTACACCAAGTGAACTTAAAATTTTATGGGTGAAATGACGGCATCAAGCATGGGGTGATTTCTCTTCCACCCCCCACTTCCTTCTCTTCTCCCTTCTCCACCCCCACTTCTAGTTCCCATCATCATCATCATCAACCAGGATCCTTCAACATACACACCTGAAAGTAAGTGTACTTTACTGCATTTTTTTTTTTACTTTGAATGTAATTTTTGGTGAGCTGGAACCAATTACCCAAAATCCCATTGAAACAATGGTTTCGGTTAACAAAATTGTCTGTTAACGAACGACCTTCTGGAACGAATTGTGTTCGTTAACCGAGGGACCACTGTATAACAAGTAAAGCCTCGATATATCGGACTTCAATATATCGGAATTCACTTTTTTCGGATCCTGAGTTGCTCTGGTCACCAGAAATACTGAAGAAAAAAATTTAAGAAATGTGGAAGGTTAATAAATAAATCTTATGAAATCTTGTGAAATGAGAAACACTTACTGAATACTGTACAGCGGTCTAATCAGATTTGCTATAGGCCTACTGAGAACGAAGACACTTGAGTATGTAAGCAGCTGGGGCTCAGGTGTTGCTGCATTCGTCAGGTTTATTTATTTATTGATTCAGTTTTATATTTTCATGATTGGCCTCTTATGGTTCATCGTGATTAATAGAACATCTTCAGTAATAGAGAAAAAATACAATATAGTGGTCCCTCGGTTAACGAACACAATTCGTTCCAGAAGGTCGTTCGTTAACAGACAATTTCGTTAACCGAAACCATTGTTTCAATGGGATTTTGGATAATTGGTTCCAGCTCACCAAAAATTACATTCAAAGTAAAAAAAAATGCAGTAAAGTACACTTACTTTCAGGTGTGTATGTTGAAGGCTCCTGGTTGATGATGATGGGAATTAGAAGTGGGGGTGGAGGAGAAGGGAGAAGAGAAGGAAGTGGGGGTGGAAGAGAAATCACCCCATGCTTGATGCCGTCATTTCACCCATAAAATTTTAAGTTCACTAGGTGTAAGATTATTTTCTATAATTCAACACTGCACTGCATTACCGTATATCGCGGCCTATAAGGCGGCGGGGTGCATAAGACGGCCCCCCCAAATTTCCATTTAAAAAGTAGCTTTTGAGCTCTATTTGCTGTATAAGACCAGTACCCCAAATGTGACACTTACCCACTGACTCAGTAGTCCTTTACCAACCATCCTTGGTTTCTTAAAATAAGGCCAATTCACTTCAAGTAATGTCATCAAATGTACCCGCTGGTGTAGTGTAAACACTAGTGACGTCACTGAAGCGTCTGCTATTTACCGGTAACTGGAACTAATGTCGGTGTCGAGTAAAATTTTTCCATTTACTTGAAATGGATTTACCGATTTATTTGTTTATTTATTTATTTATAATATACTGTAACATATTAAACACACTGCAAGTATTTTCTTTCATTTATACGCTTGCTTCGCAAGAGACGATCGGTGGTGGGAGTGTTCCCTCGTCTCCGTGGTGTGACTGTGTTCTGACTATACAACAGGTGGTTCAACAGCAACCACCTTATTCTAATTGTGGTGTTTCATTAGGATTTGAGTGAAAAAGGTTACCGATATGTTCTTACTACATACGTTTATTACACAAACATATTTATATATATATATATATATATATATATATATATATATATATATATATATATATATATATATATATATATATTATATTTATATATATATTTATATTTATATTTATATATATATATTTATTTATATATATATATATTTATATTTATTTATATATATATATTTATATTTATATATATATATATATATATATATATATATATATATATATATATATATATATATATATATATATATATATAAATATAAATATATATATACTGAATATACTATGTACAACAAATGAATGTTCAATGAATTATTTATGGTGCATGAGGGTACTGGCCACTTCAGACGGGCTATAAATAGACTTGTTATCTCCCCTCCATCTCACCCCGAGCCAGACGGAAGCGCCTTGGTAAATAACATTTGTTTGCTTATTTTCCATTTACTTGAAATAAATTTACCGAATTATTTGTTTAATTATTTATTTATAATATACTGTAATATATTAAACACACTGTAATTATTTTCTTTAATTTATAAACTGTTTTGCGACAAAGGAATGTTCTCCAGTAGTGTTTCATTAGGATTTGAGTGAAAAAATATTACGTACTTACTACATACATTTATTACACAAACATACATATATACATATATATATATATATATATATAATATATATATATATATATATATATATATATATATATATATATATATATATATATATATATATATATATCTTGATAAAATCACACGGGAAAATGGAAACAACGGAGGTACTCCGTTGTTTCCATTTTCCCGTGTGATTTTATCAAGATTTATCTTATCCACGTTTTCATTGTGGATTTTCATAAAATATATATATATATATATATATATATATATATATATATATATATATATATAATATATATATATATATATATATATATATATATATATATATATATATATATATATATATATATATACATACTTTCTGCCTCATTTCCACACAATTGCAGTTTCAATTGTTCCTCTTACTTTGACAACACAACATACATACAGTATATTATTTCTCAGTTTTTATCTTTTTTTTTAATTTTTGTATTTATTTATAGTTAGTTACTTAAAATAAGGCCAATTCATTTCAAGTAATTTAAATCAATTATTTATAGGAGATAAATATTATTATGAGTAAATATACCGATACCGGTATGCATTACTGACCACCTCCACGGCTAAAAATAGCTCAATCTCGCGGTCACTTTCCCTTTCTTGCTCCTCACTGGCAAATGGGGGGGGGGAGGGGGGGCATGGGGAGGGGTGTGTGATGATAGCTGTGTTTATTACAGGGTATGTTAGACAGGTTTATAATACATTTTTATTATTTTAATATACCGGTAATCTTAATTTGAATCCAGCTTGCCAAACGTAAGTTTCAGTATAAAATAATTACTGGTAGGACTTTGTGAGTGGCTTACGATGTTTCCATCACCACTCTTGACACAATATTTAAGACGTAAGAATTTTATATTTGTTGCTTAAGACGACCCCCTAACTTTGGGCAGATTTTTTTATTGTTCAAATTTCGTCTTATAAGCCGAGATATACGGTATATATTGTCAATACGTTAAATAAATTTCAGATTGACCAATAATTGTACTGTAAAAACGTAAAAATACTGCTGTTCAAGAGACCCACAAGCAAGATGTTTTCTCCACTGAACAGAGATACAAACTGAGGCCTTGGTGGGTGAGTGAAGTGGCTGATGGGTGCACCAAAAACTAGTTCCCTGAACTGCAATTATGTTAAATAAGTGTTAAAATGACTAAAAATTTTAATATAAAACTTGGAAAATTATTGAATAGTACAACCTTCTTGATATTTACTCCAATTTTAATAAATGTAAGCCCTTGAACCGATTTCTGTATTGGTGGACTAATCTTCCAGCTGGTGAGCAAGCCAAAGCATGTCGAAACATTTTCGTAAGAATTTCGTTTACCAAATTTTTGCTCGTTAACCAAAATTAAGGTTCTTATGGAAGGTAATTTGTTAACCGAGGCGTTCGTTAACCGAGGGATCACTGTACTGTATGTAATATGACTTGAAAATAAAAGGATAAGCTGTATGAGAAGGTTATTTACTCAAGATGCATTTGTGTGACAGCTTTCAGCAGACCAGCTTATAACAGGGGTCACAATAACACTGCATAATATTTGATATGTAGATACGTTCCTTACAATATTTACTTCCTTTGAGTGTTATATGATGGCTCAATTTGGCTTCTTGTACACTTAGACAAATGATTAATGAATAAACCAAGGTACAGTATATGTTATTGTACACTACAATATTACTTATTAAGTAAATATAAATACACTACAATAGTATTTAGTTAGTGGTGATAAATACACTACAATAGTATTTGTTAAGTAATGATAATTACATGACTGTACTGTGCTGATTTACTAAGTGTTGAACATAGACATTGTGTTGAGCCAACCCGCTGTTTGCCCTTTGTAAACAAATGACTCATAGTGTTCAGTCTGGGATTCATTTTTCAGGAAATTTGATTCTTTTGGAATAATATTCTATTAACCTGGTAAAAAATGAATCTAAAGTATATGAGAATTGTGGTGAAAATGCACAAAAGGAGTGTAAAAGAATTTTTGGGGAGAAAGGGGAAGGGAGTACCCACCCATGCTACACCCTCTGCCAGCTGCTCCCAGATAAACACTCATCTTCCACATACAATATACTCCTACACTTTTCTCTTTATTCATACTATAAATTCTGTGGTTGCTTATATATAACACTTTACAGTAAATAACAATCATCTCCGTGAAAATAGTTGTTGACAACCAGACTTAAGAGTATGTGTGATTTTGAATCCAGAGTTCCATTTCATATTTTTATATTGTTGATGTAATATTCTTTTAATAACCTTGTTATACACTTAAAAGACCTTAGTTGTTGAAGTGCAGTAATAACATAACAACAACTGATTTTCTTTAAACAATTCAAATAAGCAGTGTTATCTCCAGCTCCCCACCCCCCCCCCCCCCTCAAATTTGCTTTTTTGGGACTCGCATTTTTGGGATGGGTCTGCCCCAATTAGACCGATTTATCGAGGTTCTACTGATATTTAAAAAAAATCAATATGATACAGGGTGTGTGAGGCGTGAATGGAACTGTGTTTCACATCCAATTTTCCACCCTGTATTGGGGTTTGCCCGTAGGACAATTATTAATTTTAACTGTATTGTATACAGGGTGATTCAGCAGAGAGTACATTAAATTGGAAGATGAAATCCTTGGATAATTCTAAACCACAATTTCTCTATGGTAAAATGTCAGATTCTGCATAGCTTCTTTGTTACAATACATTTAAGATGTTGTATTAATGAGAGTGAATTTGATGTGAAACCCCCTTCCCCCTGTAACTGCCTTTATCTCATTCGGTTGTACATGGTCCCTGTCTCATTGCACCTGTGTCAGCCATCTGTATCACGCTGTACTGCTGTACATAAGACATCTGTGAATAAATGATTACAAAAACCTATGGAGGTTTCACATCAAATTCACTCATTCATACAACATCTTAAATGTATTGTAACATGGAAACTATGCAGAATCTGGACATTTTACCATAGAGACACTTTGGTTTAGATTTATCCAAGTATTTCATCCTCCAATTTAATGTACTCTTTGTTGAATCACCTTGTATATATATATGTGTGTGTGTGTGTAGACACACACACACACAAAACACATACAAATAAATAATAATGGGAAAATCCAATCACAAATAATAAATAACGAGACAACAAAATCTATTAAAAATGTGAGTCTACCCTTAAGTCAACTCCATTCTTTGTTATAACTTTAATAACAAAACACAGGGTTGACTCACATTTTTAATACATTTTGTTGTCTCGTTTTTTATTATTTGTGAGAGGATTTTCCCATTATTATTTATTTGTATGTGTTTTGTGTGTGTGTGTGTCTACACACACACATTTACAATACAGGTCAAAGAAATAACTGTCTCTAGAACGAATGGCTCCCTGTCCCGGCAACAAAAATGCCAGCAACTTTAAAACTATCCTTAGACATTCTTGAATACATCCAGGATATCATCCGCGAATAATCGAGGTCCACAAATTTTAAGGGCATGCTGTACTGTACTCACCAGCAGATGCTGTCACCTTAAGCCTACAGTAAGTATACACTATCGACTCTGCTGAATGTACAGTGCAGTATACATAACTGTAATCACTTTTTACATCTTAACATTTGAGATGGAGGTGGGGTGAGGGATTAGTGGGCCTCATGTTGCTGACCTGATGCAATGTCAGGTCACCAACATTTTATAAGCTGTTCTCTCATTTGAGGTGGATGTGGTGTCTCATAACCTGAAGATGTCTTGAATAAAGACAAAAGCTAAGGTGCTCCAAGGTTGTCCCTTTTCCTGTACATATGTTACTTTCACAGTTACTGACTACAGTGCAGTAGAGTATATGTAACTGTAATCACTTTTTGCTTCTTAACACTGTTTTAACACTGTATTCTTGGCTGATTGTGTCCTGGTACAATAATGTACAGTACTGCACAACACAAATTGTATGCTAAAATAGCAATTAGTGAGTGTAGAAACAATGACAACAGAATATGAACTAAGTTCTTGAGCCTATGGCCTAAGTTACTGAAGCAGCTAGGCCATCCATGTGCTTGGCACCTGAAGATGCATCAAAGCAGAAAATTTGTTCCCAGGCCCAAAACAGAGAGGTCTAGAGAGTTTTCTCGGGATTTTTTCAGAAAATGCGCCTGATTTTCATCCTCATAAACTTGTTCCCATGCCTCAAATGACAAGCGTTTTCCCTGAAATTTTCCGGATCAATTTCAGTTCTGGCTATTGCAGAGTTCTGGGGACCGGGGATTCTGGCAAACAGGGAGATTACTTATTCTGTATGTCTTTCTGGGAAGTTTCATTATTTCTATACAGGTAGTCGTCGACTTACGACCTAGATTGGTTACGGCCGCCCGGTCGTAAGTTGATCTGGTCGTAAGTCGGCCTATGTTATAATTACCTTACGTATATTATAATGTGTAATGATAATATAATCGTCTTTAAGTCATATTTTATCAACATTTTCTTTGTTCATTATTGTTACGGTCGTCAGGTTTAAGTAAATCACTGCATACTACAGTACAATTTAATTACCTTATGTATATTATAATGTGTAATGATAATATAATCATCTTTAAGTCATATTTTATCAACATTTTCTTTGTTCATTATTGTTACGGTCGTCAGGTTTAAGTAAATCACTGCATACTACAGTACAATTGGTTTATTATTTACACAACATACAAAAAAAAAAAATACAGGTGCAAAACATATAAAACATTTTAGTTGCAAAACATACAAACACATACAAACATACAAAAAACATCTTATTGGCCGCTGGTGCTTGGCTGTGGATCGTCGGGGTCGTCAGCTGGGGCAGCCTTTGGGGTAGCCGGAGGAGTTGTTTTTTTCATGAACATGGTGAGCTTTGTCTGAATTGTTCGTTTCTTCTTCTCCTCGTAAATTTCTTGATACGGACGAAACGAATTGCGTGCCATCCGCTCAATCCTTGCAAATCGTTCGATGTTTGGGTCCATTCCTTCAAAATGGGCAAGAAGTTTATTCAGTAGAGATAAACCTTCTGATAATCCCTTAGTGGTGAACGTCCTTTGTGGCTCCTCCTCCTCTTCTTTGTCCGCTGCTTCTCTCCTTTCTTCTTCTGCTACTTTTTCTTCTTCCAATTCGATTAGCTCTTCATTTGTAAGTTCTTCTGATTCTTGGTCTAGCAACTCCTCAACATCTTCCACTTCACATTCCAAAGAAAAATCTTTTGCTAGTTTTACTATTTTTTCCCGAATAACTTCAAGCTCATTTTCACTGTCAAATCCTGCAAAAGTATGAACATAGCGCTTAACACACTTTTTCCAGATGCCATTCATGCACTTCTCCGTCACAGCCTCCCAGGCGTTTGCCAGATTCTTGATACCCTTAAGAATGTTGTACTGTTTCCAAAAGTCACGCAACGATAGTTCTGGGTCGGCATCTATAGCGTCTATGGCTTGGGCAAAGGTGGTTCGGAGATAGATAGCCTTGAAAGTAGCAATTGAACCTTGGTCCATAGGCTGCAAAATTGAAGTCGTGTTTGGCGACATAAAAATCACTTTCACGTCCGGATGAATATCTGATAGATGAGGTGGATGTCCAGGCGCATTATCCAGTAGCAATAAAATCTTGAAAGGAATTTCTTTCGTCAAACAATATTCACGAACTTGAGGAATAAAACAATTTACAAACCAGTCTTCAAACAGTGCCTGTGTCATCCATGCTTTACGGTTAGAACGAAAGTAAACGGGCAGCGTGTGCTTGTTTACATTTTTCAACGCCCGCGGGTTTTCTGAATGGAAGATTAGGAAAGGCTTCAGCTTAAACCCCGCGATGTTCCCGCCAAGCAGCAGAGTAAGCCTATCCTTAAATGCTTTAAATCCAGACATGCTTTTGGCTTCTTTTTGGATGTAAGTGCGTTCTGGCATCCGTTTCCAATACAATCCCGTTTCATCCACATTAAATATCTGCTCTGCTAGATATCCCTCATCCGTAATTAATTCATCCAGACTGTCAACAAACTTGCGTGCTCCTTCCTCGTCTGCACTCGCTGCTTCCCCAGTCACTCGAACATTATGAAATTGAAATCTTTTCTTGAATCTCTTGAACCAGCCAGTACTTGCTGCAAATTCTTGATTGTAGTCTTCTCCGGCGCGCTCCTTCAAAGTCTGAAATAGACTTCTAGCCTTCGTCTGCACAGTAAAAAGGCTTAACGGTGTCTGTTTCTGGATCTGATCTTCCATCCAAATGTAAAGTAATTTCTCCATTTCGTGGAGAGGCCCAGTCCGTTGCTTCGTTATAACTGTCGCTTGCATGGGTGCAGAACCTTTCACAGCTTCACGAATCCTTTCTTTATCCTTCAAAATCGTCGACACAGTAGAGTGTGATAGCGTCAGATCACGTGCAATCACATTCACTTTCTTACCCCCTTCGTGCTGTTTAATCACCATCATTTTAGTGTTTAAATCAATGGCCTTTCTTTGCTTCTTGGCAGGTTGAGGAGTAGATGAAGACAGTTTCCTCTTGGTAGACATCTTGGGGGGGTGGTGGTTCAAGAAAAATTTCCAAGACAAAAGAAAGGCACAAGGCAAACAGACACTGAGGGAAGTGTGCTGTACCAGCGAGCATGTTTGTAATTGAGCGCGGGGATGCGCGCGGCTCCAGCTCCCGTCAGCGCCAGGAGGCTGGGGCCAAAACTGTCGTACCGCCGGTCGTAAAGTCGAACAGACGTAAGTCGCATAGGTCGTAAGTCGACGACTACCTGTATATGATACCAGTGACAAAATACTGAGACTCTCACCTCTCAGTGCTGACCTGTTAAGGCTGATTTCTTAGCTGTCAGTAAAAGTACCAGAAGCATTGGTCCCTGTTTCGTGCTTCTAACTTTGGCATTGTTTTTTTTATTGTATATCAGGATGGCTGTTGTGAGTACAGTATAGCTGCCAGAGTAGACTGTGGAAGTAATGTCATAAATATCCTTCTATTCATTAATACTTATGCAGTGTAAGTCATGTTTTATAAATGCTACTAACAGGTGCTTTTGTTATTAAGCCCAGTAGTTCTTATGGTGAAAAACTAACACTGATTTTACATTATATAGATTATTGAAATTGAGTTTCTTACCACAATTACTTGGGTGTTCTTTTTTTACCATTAGGAAATAAACTTTTTTGTATCTCAAGTTTCAGTTCACTCCTTCACTATGGGGATGCCACTTTTTAATATTTTATTAATTAACACTAGACAATTTTATTCAGCTCAGAGGGGACCCCATACACAGGGGGTTAATGATGTAGTAATCTCTTTATTTGTTATTCTACAGCATTCAGACTCAGGCTTGTTTATCTTTCAGGTATGTGCATGTTACAGTTAGTGTTGATCAGCAGTGAAGTGAACGGCTCTGGAGGAACTTGGAGAACAGTGAGTCTGGTGTTTGTGGGAGCTGCATACATTGTAGTTGGAATGTTTGCCTTTGGTCTAGCCTTTACTCTTGGTATCCAGCACATCATTCATCCTGACAGTGTTCAACCATTGTGTGAATAGTATGGTTGTATTCTTTCTTGCTTAATCAGAATTTTTTTTAGTTTCTTAACTATTCTCATATTATCTTTGTGTTATAATTTTAGAAGTGAAAATATTTTTTTATTTGCTCATTGATGTCTAAATTTTGGAAGGGCACTTATAAAGTTGGGTTGTGACTTACTCATATATTCTTATGTTACATTTCCTATCATTCCAGAGTTATTAATAAGGTCTAGTTCATCACTAATACAGTAGACTCAGAATGTGGTGCCAACACATACTTTAATACTTAAATCACTTAATATTTGTGTACTGTATTCTGAATACCAGATAGGCTCACTTCATGGATTCTTCTTTTTGGTTTAAAGAAGGTCTAACCAGTGCTCTAGCAACAACTCTGTAAGTCCTACTACACTGTCTCTTAGGTTGTACACAACAACCTTCATCTATGTATTATCGTGTCATCCTTCTGCAGTGTTCTGAAGTAAGATTGTACATGTTAATAAACCCAGTGTTAGGTTATTAAAAGTTAAGACAAGTTAGTGAGGCTTCATTATGATTGAGCTAAAATAGGAAAATAATCTATATCTCATAAAAGTACTACAGTATTTGGATGGGACTCTTCTCTCCTCTGTTACATTGATATAAATGGTGTAAAAAATCAGTTGATTAACATGTAAAGAAATGTGCACGGAAATTTTGATGGTAGCCCACTTATTTATGATAAATGATTTTGTTGTGAATTGCAGTGACAATCAGCCACTTTAGATCATTCAAATAAGTAGCTAGTTATCACCTGTCACATTAGTTGCAAACTGTGAATAAGCTTTGCTTAAACACCACCAAAACCAAGAAAGCCTTGGAGTCTGATTCAGATTCAAGATTATTACCATGCAAGATGTCATTTAATCAGTGTGCAGTATTAAGAGAAAAGTAAATCATTGCAATAATTACAAGTTTCACTATTCATAGTGTTCACAGTTTTGATTACTTCATGTATGTTATTACTCACAAAGTAACAAAAATAAAAAATGTGCACATATACTCCTAAGTGATCAATAACACAGCCAGACAGGGTTAATCATACCTCCCTACTTGTCTTGGCATAGTACAGTGTCTTATATATTTTGCTGATTTTGTGCTAGTAACATTTCACACACACACACACACACACACATGTATATATATATATATATATATATATATATATATATATATATATATATATATATATATATATGTATATATATATATATATATATATATATATATATATATATATATATGCAAGTAAATCACTGTAGGTGCGCGTGATCTAGGTATATGCTGATAACCACCAGGAAAGAAGAAAACACGAAGTTCCCAAGCGCTTTCGTGTAATTCACATCTTCAGGGGTGAGTACAGACTAGTCTGTACTCACCCCTGAAGAAGTGAATTACACGAAAGCGCTTGGGAACTTCGTGTTTTCTTCTTTCCTGGTGGTTATCAGCATATATATATATATATATATATATATATATATATATATATATATATATATGGACTAAAAATGAAGTATATATATATACATACATACAGTCATGCGCTGGTTAACGTCCGATCGCATATACGTCCGTGGCCCCCCCCCCCCCCCCCCCCCCCCACAAAAAAAAGTGACGCCTGCTGGACCACCACTCCACGACCCCCTGACGGAGACACGATGATCCTCCCCATACTGGTCAGATATTATGTGTTAAAGGAATATGTGTTCTTACTTAGGCTTTTCTAAGTATTTGCCTACAGGTGAAATGTTATCCTACATCTATTGAGGATAAAATCTTTCACCTACAAATTGACAATAACACATTTGCTGTAATCAGACATATCTAGTTGCCTCAACAATTGCAAGTTGCAATTGGGGTTGCAATTTAAAATTTTGTGGTATTACTAAAAATAGTAAAGTTTCTGGTGCACTCTAAGATTAAGAGCAAAAACGGAGGACTCAGGCATCCTGATGTGAGAAAAAACGGACTCGTATGATGGGGGACCAAATAAAAAAGCATAGCTACATGTTTTGTGGACTACAGTATTAAGCGTACCCTTTTCTTCACTTTGTAACAAACCTAGCCATGCCTATGTGTGTATGATATTTACCATAACATTATATATATATTTAGTGGGTCTAAATGGTCGTAAAATGGGTGCGTGAACCAATGAGAATAAATCCCATAGGTTCTGTACTTTCGTTATCGGCGGGGTCCCAATTAGGCGCGATAACCAAGGGATGACTGTATATACTTGTGACACTGGCCAGTTGCTTCTGGTGTTATGGTACAGGGGTACCAAGTGACAGCACTAGGACTCCCGCTTCCTCTATCAAGGAATAAACAATTAAAATTTAAATTGAAAAAAAAAAAAAACATTCAAATAAATTACTATCTTACAAGGACCCCTCCAATGTAAGTTATATTCACCCAGGTCATTTGGGTGGAAAATTATGAGAAGAGCTTAGTCACTCTTAAGTAATGATAAATAAACACCCAGGCAGGTCTTCAGCCCCAACTGTCAAATCTTATCTCAAATAAATAAACAAACAAACGCCAGACATTCTGTCACCTCACCTCCCGCCCCCTCCCAACCCCCCTGCTCCCCCCCTCTTTCCACCCTCCTTGTGTTCCCAGACAAAAGATTGGTGATTTCTTTATGTTTATCTTATATAATATCTCAGACTAAAGTTAGGATAATATAATTTGCATTGCTGAAATCCTTGCAAGACAGAGATTAATTTGAATATAAACGTCATATATTTTGCTCAAGATATAAAAGATGTACTACATTAGTGTACAGTACTGTAGTTCATTTTATAAAAAGTTTTTCAACTGTATTTTTGGGTAGATTTACATAAATTTCTTCATTTATTTTCACCCATTTACATGCACACACCATACTAAAAGAAACGTAAAATAAATTAGTGCAAAGCTGGACTGCACATGTACTAATTTGATTACGGTACTAAAATTGTTATGTCTAGTGCGAATTACAACATGTTTATATTCAAATAAATCAGTATTTTACAAGAATCCCAGCTATGTTAATTATATTCTCCTAGGTCATATCACTGGCATTTTAAAATGAGAGAAGCTTAGTAGGACTGTTAAATAAACACACAGAGACCTTCGCCTCAAACTTATCACCTCAACCCCCCCACCCCCAACCTCTCGCTGGGTGGCGGAGCCGTCAGTCCCCCTCCAGTCAGGCTTTTAGGCTTAGAGTTTTTATCTTGTATAATATCTTAGACTAAAATTAGAAGATTATAATTTGCATTGCTGGAATCCTTGCAAGACAGCCAATAATTTGAATATAAACGTCATATATTTTGCTCAAGAGATAAAAATTTTTGTACATTAGTGTACAGTACTGTAGTACATTTTATAAAAAAGTTTTTCAACTGTATTTTTGGGTAGATTTACATAGATTTCTTAGTGCAAAGCTGGAGTGCACATGCACTAATTTGATTACGGTACTAAAATTGTTTTGTCTAGTGCAAATTATAGCATGTTTATGTTCAAATTAATCAGTATGTTACAAGAATCCCAGCTATGTTAATTATATTCATCCAGGTCATTTCACTGGCTTTTTATAAGAGAGAAGCTTAGTCACCTAAGAACTGATAAATATACACGCGTTAGACCTGGACCTGTGCCAACTGTCAAACGTACTACCTCCCCTCCCCCCCACGCCCCTTCGCTCGCTCCCACCCTCTCTCTCCCCCATCTGCTGGCATTGCTGGAATCCTTGTAAAACAGTGAATAATTTTAATATAAACGTCATGTATTTTGCACAAGAGATAAAAATTCATCACCTGTATCACATTACAGTAGTATTCCACATACACGTAAGTATAAATAAAAAGTTTATGTGATGATCGGACAACGTCCATTTCGGTTAACGTCACGTTTCCAAGAACGTATCTAGGACGTTAACCGGCGCATGACTATATATATATATATATACATATATATATATATATATATATATATATATATATATATATGTAATACTCAGAAATTTCAGAGTAATTTCGAATGCCCCGCCATTGGCAACACTGAGCGTTCAAGGTCATGGGAGGGAAAAGAGCGCTGCCTGCTCGTCGCGAGAGATTGCGGAACTAGGCCTATATGATATTAAATGTAATTTACCGAATTAATAAGGATGCGATTCATGAAGTTAAGGGACTATTATTGAATTTGAAATTATTATAGATCGTTTAGCAGTCTGAATAATGTTACGGGTGTCCCAAGGAGTTATTAGTTAGGCGGAAAATATGTCATGTAGACCTAAGCTAACGCCTTGAGAAGAGACGCGACGCTGCCTCTCTCTCAGTCGCGGGGAGGAGTCAGGCAGACAAGACGTCCCTGCGCGTCCGTCACAGAAATAGCCACGTGGCCTAGTCACCTGTGTTGTACTATTGCAGTATAACAAGTAAGTCTCATTCGATCTCAGACAGGGTTAGATAGGGCAGTGATAAAGTAAACTAGAGCTAACAGTGAGTTCATTTCAGGGTTTCCGTCAGAACCCACTTGACTGGAGTTGACCGTAGTTGGCTGCGAGAGACTGACTGCTGTTTGAGACTGCAGTTGATGATTGAGGCTTGGCGATTGTCGCCTTCAGAACGATCAGTGTAGGCTTGTCACTGGTTAGCCGGGTAGCAAAGGACCTCTGGAGTGAACGAGTGCTCCTGACAACTAAAACGACACGGGACCAGCATCAGCAGTGGGTGATCAGTTCTTACCGCGTGGGTGCACAACACCGCGTGTCCTCGGTCAGCTAGAAGTGTTACCTACTGGCTATAGACACCTGCTGGCGTTCTCTCTTCCTGCCCATGGACGCACTGGGAGTACACTGAGGCTATCTGAGTAAAGTAATGGTCACACACTGAGACCATGAGTCTAGGAATCAGTGGAGTTAGGGGTACACTTTCCAAGGTGGAGAAAGGCTGATTTGGGCCTTCAACTACGGGTACCTGTTGGTTGTGCCTTAAACGACTACGGAGTGCAGGTGGAATCTTTGTGTGTGTTAGGTTAGGGAGCATGGTTCATGGGTATTGGACTCATTAATTTCTTTATAATAGTGACAGTATTTTGTGTGTAGTTAATACTATTTTTTTCAGTTACTAATGTATGCTGTGTGCATTTAATATTTCTTTATAGTTCAATCTCAGATATAACCTATGTTCCCCAGAGTAGTGTTTAAGTTAGGTTAGGAAGTGTGCATCTGTTGGTGTAACATAATTATGTTGAGTGCCCTTAAGGCCTATTCATTGTAGAGTGTTTAATTTCTTATTTTTTATTACCATTTCCTCAGTGACTGATATTATTCTGTTGAAAGCCCTTAAGGCCTATTCATTGTAGAGTGTTTAATTTCTATTTTTTTAATACCATTTCCTAAGTGACTGATATTATTTTGTGAAAGCCCTTAAGGCCGGTCTCATGTGTGCAAGCAACATTTCTTAATACTTCAAATGTATTGTTGCCTGAGTTTCTAATAATTTCTATATCATGTATAACTTTTATTCCCCAGAGTAGTGTTTAAGTTTAAGTTAAGAGGTGGGCATATCGGTGTACCATTATTTGATTGTGTTTGTAGTGTTGGAGGGAATATAAGTGTCTAAATTTTACAGTGTGTCTCATTCATCCCAGCCACAGACGCTATCCTTCCACGGGTCACGGACAATTCATTTTGTTTAGTAGTTTTAAGTGTTCTTGTGCTGGTTCGGGATTTTTCTCAAGGGGCGCTTCCACTGCCATTACCATCTATTAAATTTTAATAAACCCCAAGTCAAATGAGAAATTAAAGTCCAGTAAATTCCAACGGTTACACACATATATATACATATATATATATATATATATATATATATATATATATATATATATATATATATATATATATATATATATATATATATATATATATATATATATATTTTATGAAAATCCACAATGAAAACGTGTGATTTTATCAAGATATATATATATATACATATATATATATATATATATATATATATATATATATATATATATATATATATATATATATATATATATATATATATATATATATATATATATATATATACACACAGTTGGTCCTCCTATTACGTGGTCCCACAATCCGCGTTTCACCGTTAACGCGGTGCCTTGCCAGAACCTAACATTTTCACATTCCGTGGTCGTGAACCCCATTACGCGGAGAGCGGCTGGCAAGCCGCGCCATTTTTGGATCCAAACCTCCCGCCATCCGCCATGTTGTGTAAGAGGCGCGAAAATGGTGCGCACAAGGTCGCCCAGTCATCAAAACATTGCCGAGTTCTTCACCCGCCACCCACTACAGCCGGCCCAAGTCAGTGATAGTGATAATTATAGTGAGGATATGGACTTATATGAACTTTGGGGGGTTTGACAAAGAGGCCCTGCAAGCCTCTTTGGTGGATAGTGATACAATTGATACAAGTGATACAGGTGAGGGCCAATAATCTGCCCTCTGCCTCGGAACCAACTGCCCATCCCCGTGTGCCCAGCCATCTTTTCTACGAATGTAAGTGTTAAAAAACCTAATATTATTGATATTTCTCTTAATTATTAATTGTGTGTGCATGCCATCATAAAGTTAAGATAATATTTTTAATACAACATAGTTGTGTGTCGTCAAAAAGTGGAGTTTGGGGATCGGCCCGGACTCCATTTCAATTAATCCCATATGTTATGTTATTCACTTTACGCGTTTCTCACTTTCCGCGGTACCCTCCGGGTTACATTAACCGCGTAATATGAGGACCAACTGTATATATATATATATATATATTTTATGAAAATCCACAATGAAAACGTGGATAAGATAAATCTTGATAAAATCACACGGGAAAATGGAAACAACGGAGTACCTTAGCTTTCGTCTTTATTCAAGACATCTTCAGAGGCAACTGATTTTATCAAGATATATATATATATATATATATATATATATATATATATATATATATATATATATATATATATATATATATATATATATATATATATATATATATATATATATTTTCTTTTTTTTTTTTTTTCATGTAAATCCACAATGAAAAAGATGAAAAGATAAAACTTGATTTAATCACACGGGAGAATTGAAACAACGGAGTACCTTAGCTTTCATCTTTATTCAAGACGAAAGTTAAGGTACTCCGTTGTTTCCATTCTCCCGTGTGATTTTATCAAGATATATATATATATATATATATATATATATATATATATATATATATATATATATATATATATATATATATATATACATACATACAGTAGTACCCCGATTTACGTGGTTAATTGAGCGCGGTCACTTGAACCCACAGGGTACCGGCGAAAGTGAAAAAGAAAATTGCGTAAAGTGAACAACAGAACATATGGGATTAATTCCAATAGAGACTGGCCTGACCCCCAAACTCCACTTTTTCCGACACAATACCTATGTTGTAGTAAAAATAACAAATAAAATTTTATGATGGTATGCTTACACAATTAATATTTAAGAGAAATACAGTCGCCAGGTTAATGTCCATTCAAATAATGGACTCAAATCCCCCCCCCCCCCCTCTTCCCAACTCACTAGCTCCTACTTCTCTGAGAAATGTTTGGGTGAAACCACTAGATTTTAACGTTTAGCAATAAATAATACCTCAGACTAAAGTTAGGATAATATAATTGACATTTCTGGATTCCTTGCTGGTCAGGGAATATTTTGAATGTAAATTTCATATATTTTGCACAAAAGATAAAATATTTGCTTTGTGTAAACCAAATTATTACATTGGATCTAAAATTTCTAAGTCTAATGCAAAATCCATGATGTTTATATTCAAAATGATCATCATAGTGTAAGAATTCCAGCAATGTAAATTATATTCTGGCAGGGTAATTTGTATGAATTTAATAAGGTAAATAAAAAAAAAAAAAAATTATACTTCACCGCGTATACTGTATGGGCAGGTGCACCGCGGAAAGTGGCAAATTACCACGTAAATGAGAAATCGGAGAAATCACTGAAAGTGAAACCGTGTAATGCTGGGTAATACTGTGTATATATATATATATATATATATATATATATATATATAATATAATATATATATATATATGCAAGTAAATCACTGTAGGTGCGCGTGATCTAGGTATATGCTGATAACCACCAGGACAGAAGAAAATTTCTTCTTTCCTGGTGGTTATCAGCATATATATATATATATATATATATATATATATATATATATATATATATATATATATATATATATATATATATATATATATATATATATATATGCAAGTAAATCACTGTAGGTGCGCGTGATCTAGATATATGCTGATAACCACCAGGAAAGAAGAAAACACGAAGTTCCCAAGCGCTTTCGTGTAATTCACATCTTCAGGGGTGAGTACAGACTAGATAGAGTAATGCAAAACAAGATGAATATATACAGAGGAGGGTGAGACCAGGTCCACAAGACTGTAAATTGCCATTCCTAGACTGTCTGATACACAGAATAGGTAACACTTTTAAGTTCAGTATTTATAGAAAACCAACCAATGTGTGTTCATACATTCATTATTATTCTGCCCACCATAATAAAGTCAAACAGTCAGTATTTACAACAATGTTTTTACGTGCCTTGAGAATTTGCAGTCCGGAATTCATCGATGAGGAATACAAATATATATATAATATTGGCTCAAACCTTAAATACCCTAGATCTTTCATAGACAAATGCTTAAACATTACTAAGAAAACTTTTTATAGAACTGATCCCAAGCCCACCCATGACCATAAGAATATCTTAATATTACCATTTCACAAAAATTTCTCACACATTCCGGCACAGCTAAAATCTTGGAACGTCAATGTGGCATTTAAAAACTCATGCACTGTTAAACAAATGTTAATCAAGAACTCCCCCAACAACACAATTGGTTGTATTTATAAAGTTCCTTACAAGGAATGTATTATGTTTTACTTAGGCCAGACAGGTAAAGATCTTGTAACTAGAATTAAACAACACAAATACAGTGTTAGGACAGGCCAGGAATCCAATGCTCTGTTTGTTCATTTGAGGGATAACAAGCATTGCATTGACTGGGATAATGCCTCCTCAATATTACCATGTAATTCAATTGATAGTAGGAACATCATAGAATCTAGTCTTATTAAACATACCGAAGCATTCAACATGAATTTGAGTAACGGCATGTACAAGCTGGACAACTTTGTAATTAAAAAGATTTGTGATCAGGTGAGAGGGCGGGTCACTGTCCCATCTGACCCAACCACCAACCGTTGTGTGCCATTTAAAGATTAGTAGGGTCATTACCTGACCATTGTGGACCTGGTCTCACCCTCCTCTGTATATATTCATCTTGTTTTGCATTACTCTATCTAGTCTGTACTCACCCCTGAAGATGTGAATTACACGAAAGCGCTTGGGAACTTCGTGTTTTCTTCTTTCCTGGTGGTTATCAGCATATATATATATTCTGCATTTACGAGGTCAATTGAATCCGTGGAGGTCTGCGTAAAATGAGAAACGCGTAAACGAAATAACAGAACATACGGGATTAATTGAAATAGAGACTGGGCCGACCCCCAAACTCCACTTTTTCCGACACAATACGTACCTTGTAGTAAAAATAACATCTTTATTTTATGATGGTATGCACACATAATTAATAATTAAGAGAAATATCAATAATATTAGGTTTTTTAACACTTACGTAATTAGAAAAGCTATCTGCACACGTGGATGGCGGCTGGTTGCGAGGCAGAGGGCAGATTAGCTGCCCTCCGGTGAATCACTTTCACTACTCGCAGATGTTTGCAGGGCCTCCCAGACAAACCCCTCAAAGTCGATATCCTCACTGGCACTATCACTGACTTGGGCTGGCTGTGGTTGTGGTGGGTTGCGGGCGAGGATGTCCTCTATACAGTCGGCCCTTAACATACGCGGGTTTATAATACACGGATTTGCAAATACGCGGATTGCCCCGCCGGAGGAATATTCTGTACATTGAAGTAATTGAAGTACATTCAAATCGTGCGCCATTCAACTCGCGCGCGGCACCGAACATTGGACACAGCCCGCTCCCGCAACCTCACACACACACGCATAGCTCTCCCTCACTCAGTCAGTCTCGCTGTAACCACGCTTGTGTCGACATCAGCATTGTAGTTGCAAAAATATTACATTTCCGTGAATGTATTATATCAAGCACAGTATGAATAGAATATCACTAATATAAGAGTATTTTAACCGAAAACTACTAAAACAACGAGAACCATATCTTGAACATCGGAAGGTTAGGTAAAGTCTTTTGTTTTCATGTAGTTTATCCTAATTTACATTGAAATGCATTACGTTTCAGCAAAAGTACTATTTATTTCTGAGAATATGGAAATGTAATATTTTGCTGAAATGACGTACGTATTACAGTGGAAAGTGACGAAAGCAATGACTCACTTTCTTTCGTTCAAAAGATGTTACCGTAATCGCTTTTCTAATGGTTTTCAATTAAAAAACTGTTGTATTACAATAATATTCTATCCTAATTCACTTGTGATGCAACAGTTTTTTATAACTGAAAACCATTCAAAAAGCGATTACGGTAACATCTTTTGAACGAAAGAAAGCGAAAGTCATTGTTTTCGTCACGATTTTATCCCACTTTCCACTAATACGTACGTCATTTCAGCAAAAATACTACATTTCCGTGAATGTAGTATATCAAGCACAATATGAATATAATATCATTGTAATATAACAGTATTTTATCCGAAAACTATTAAAAAAACGAGTAACATCTCTTGAACATTGGAAGGTTAGGTAAAGTCTTTTGTTTTCGTCATGTATTTTATCCTATTTTACATTGAAATACATCACGTTTCAGCAAAACTACTATTTATTTCTGAGAATATATTCATTCAGGCACAGTTTAGGTAAAATATACATGTGCTGTAACATTTTTTTAATTGAAAACGATTCGAAAAACACGTACCGTCTAGCCCTGTTCAAGGAGAAGACTGGGAGGAGCTGTTTGGTGCTTAAGACGATGACAAGGAAAATGATTTTGATGGATTTTAATGAAAATATTCAGAAAGACCCTGGAACTGTCAAGGAAAGTGGCTGCTGAAGGCTTCCAGGACATGACAGAGGACGAGATTAGGGAGCTAATTGAAGAGCACGACACTGAGCTGACCGAGGAGGATCTACAGGAGTTAGTAGACTCGGGCAAGGAAGAGGAAGCGAAAGGGAAAGAGGATGAGGAAGAGCACCAAGAAATAACGTTGGAGAAGTTGGGGGGAGATGACCAGGAATATTGAGGCACTGAAAAACCTGGCCTATAGTATGGACCCCTCCATGGTGTGTGCCCTGAAATTCATGCGAGGGATGGATGACGTTTTCGCTCCATACAAAAACATCATGGAAGAAATGAAAGAAAGAGACGACAACTCCCCATCACCATGTTCTTTGATCACCGAAGGAGAGATTTAACACCATCAATCACTGGCGGCAGTGAGGAAGCAGCTGAATCCACCGTTGCCCCCACTTCACCACCCGGTAAGGAATTGAGTGACGATGAGCCCGATGACACCCGTCCTGTCGCCGAGGATAGGTACTGTACAGTAAAGTGAAATTTTTATCTCTTTTTTTTTAATAGCTTTTCTTGCCATGTTTATTGTTTGTAAAAATGCACAGCACAGTACAGTTCAGTACTGTACATTGGAAGTGGAGGTGCAGTTATTCACAAAACATTTGTGTTCGTTGTCAGCAGTAGTGACGGTGAGGAGGGAGCGAGTTGGGAGGAGTGGTGACCTTGGACGCGGGAGCAGGGATGAGTGGAGATGCCAGCCAGTACATTACGGGTGTATAATTGTTTTTATAGCTATTTTTGCATTTTAATATTAAATATTGTACATTACGTTTCAACAAAACTACCATTTATTTCTGAGAACATGGAAATGTAATATTTTTGCTGAAATGATGTACGTATTACAGTGGAAAGTGGGATAAAATTGTGACGAAAGCAATGACTTTCTCTTTCTTTCGTTCAAAAGATGTTACCGTAATCGCTTTTCGAATGGTTTTCAGTTGTGGGATTATAAGGCTAATGATAGGATAGAATATTATTGTAATACAGTACGAGTACAGTACAACAGTTTTTTAACTGAAAACCATTCGAAAAGCGATTACGGTAAAATCTTTTGAATAACGAAAGAAAGCGAAAGTCATTGTTTTGCTGTAATATGTACGTCATTCCAGCAAAAATATTATATTTCCATATTTATTTCTGAGAATACTTATATTCATTCAGTCACAGTTAAGGTAATATATACTTGTGATGTAATATTTTAATGAAAATACGGCATCGTATCTATAAATAAACTTTAATAAATGAATACTTTGTTTTACATCGTCCTGTGCTACCATACCATGGATTTGGCTACTTTTGGCTTGCTATGATGACGCAAGAGATCTGCCCTGGCAACTGTACCGACACTCACAGCTGGTGGTGCGTTGGTGCATCGTTTCCATTGTTTACTGGTAGTTACTGGTAAATATTTTTCAACCTAAAGAAACTATTACAGTAAAAGTCCAAAAATCCGGATGCCAGAAATCCGGACCACCCGAGAATCCGGTCTTTTCGAAAACTATTTTTTGTTTTTTTTAGCGGGCTTTTGTGTGTATGTGCGCATGCGTGAGCGCCACAGCTGCACAGCGACAACAAACGACCTCGTGGTCGCCACTTTAAAACCAGCAATCAATCTGTGACAACATACCGTATATACTCGTCTATAACCCCCCCCCCCCTCTTTTATAGGTCAACCCCGATTTTTTGACCAAGAAATCATTAATTCATGATATTCCTCGTGTATAGTTCGACCCACGTTTTTGAGGGTAATGGAATATCAAAACCTTCAGTAAAAACACTACGTCCTATAAACCGAGGCTCGCCGTGCCTGAAACACGAGTGCCGAAGGCAAATTGTTTACCATTTATTATTACGACACTTTACACTGAAACGCGGGTAGTTTCAACAGAAATATTGTATAGTTCCATTCAAATATTTATTCAAGTCAATTAGGAGGGAATATTATTGTAATACAGTTTCTTAACTAAACCATTCGAAAAGCGATTACGGTAACATCTTTTGAACGAAAGAAAGCGAAAGTCAATGTTTTCGTCACGATTTGATCCCACTTTCCACTGTAATACGTACGTAATTTCAGCAAAAATATTACATTTCCTAGAATGTATTATATCAAGCACAGTATGAATAGAATACTGTATCATTGTAATATAACAGAATTTTAACCGAAAACTATTAAAAAAACGAGTAACACCTCAAGAACATCGGAAGCTTAGGTAAAGTCTTTTGTTTTCGTCATGTATTTTATCCTATTTTACATTGAAATACATCACGTTTCAGCAAAACTACTATTTATTTCCGAGAATATATTCATTGAGGTGCAGTTTAGGTAAAATATACGTGTGATGTAATAATTTTTTAACTGAAAACGATTCGAAAAACACGTACCCTCTAGCCCTGTTCAAGGAGAGGACTGGGAGAAGCTGTTTGGTGCTGCAGACGATGAAAAGGAAAATGATTTTGATGGATTTTAATGAAAATATTCAGAAATATGGTATCGTAGTATTTATTTAAGTCAATTAGGATAGAATATTATTGTAATACAACAGTTTTTTAACTGAAAACCATACGAAAAGCAATTGCGGTAACATCTTTTGAACGAAACAAAGCGAAAGTCATTGTTTTCGTCACGATTTTTTCCCGCTTTCCACTGTAATACGTATGTCATTTCAGCAAAAATATTACATTTCCGTGAATGCATTATATCAAGCACAGTATGAATAGAATACCATTATAATATAACAATATTTTGAGTCCTACTCTTTCCATTTACAGAGTACTGTACAAGCCCATAATAATGGCTCCTAAAGTAGATAAACTTCGTTGTGTGAAGAGAAAGAAGAACACATTGAAATTGAGCGACAAACTTGAAATAATTAAGAAACTAGAACGTGGTGTGAGCAATACTGTTCTAATGGAAACATACGACATTGGAAAGTATACAATTTATGATATAAAAATGGCAAAGAATAAAATTCTAGAATTCACAGCTTTTTCATTGAAACTGCTCGTTTTGATAAATGAAGCATGCTATATTTGCTAATGAATAAACTATCAAAATGTACCTGTTCATCTCTTCTTTATTCCTCCTTAAATTTGAATTTTAAAAGTACTGCCTGAGAATCCGGAAAATCCGAAAATCCGGACCAACCCAATCCCCAAGCAGTCCGGATTTTTGGACTTCTACTTTACCCGTTTAGAGGTCGACCCCCAATTTTTTGCCAAATAATTTGGTCTTAAAAACTTGAACTACACACAGGTATATACGGTAAATATGGACATGGAGGGACCAGGTTTTTTTTGGGGGGGGGGGGGGGCAGCACATATACGTGGATTTTTAACATCCACGGGTATCTCTGTTACGTAACCCCTGCGTATGTTAAGGGCCAGCTGTACTACGTTGACGACTCGCATTGATGTTGTCGAGATAGATCTGGATATACGGCTCCATAACTTTCGACAGAAGGTTATTAGACACTTCATACCAATGCTTGTCTGGGTCGTTGTCAAGGATGAGCTTAATTTTCTCCCCCAACTCGATGATTTCCTTCACATTATCATGGCTTGGTCCAGGTAATTCAAGGTTTTTCTCGGGTGGTGGGGGTCCCGCGAAAGCCATTGTGAGGGGAATAGCAGGCACAAGAGAGAACTGTATACTTGGACTGAGAACAATGATACAGGCCCGGCTAGGTCAGCGACTTCTACCCTCTTTTGGCAGGGCACGTCATGTTACATTAGACCAATCACAGCTAGCGGAGGAGGGAATGCGTGGGTGGTAAGGATGCGTGGCCCAATCACAGTCCGATACGTCATATGACTTCAGCGATAACGTAAGAGCGGCCTAATGCGCACCACCAACCGTGCCGCTTCCCGCGTATGGTCAAGAATGGACAGCGTCAGTAAAAAATGGCGCGGCGTGTCTGGACCTCCAGCTGCTCGCCGCGTAAATGACCAAATTTACCGCGTAATTAAAACATTTTCATTCTGGCAAGACACCGCGTAAATGACCAAACTCGTAAACAAAAACCGCATAAATCCAGACCATACTGTATATATATAATGTTCTGTAATATTGATATATGATTATGGTCTTCTGTGTGTCCATGACAAGTATTGCTTTGTTAATATCATTTGCCCCTGTCTGGAAGTTTTGCAACTTTATTTCTTTGATGTGCAAATTTTTATGTATGGGAAAATTTTGTAATACAGTGGGGCATGCTATAACGAACGGATCCTACTACGAATATTGCTATAACGAACGGTTTTACCTATAAAATTGAGAATGCTATAATGAACGAAACTCCTACAACGAACATTATTAAAAAAAAAAAAAAAATTTTGTTTTTTTTACTAATTTATTGTTTTTTTATTACAAGTATTAATGATATTCTTTATTTCAGGGGTTTACATGCATATTTATGCACTTTTTTACAATTTTTACAATTTTATATTATATTTTTCAGTGTTAAGTGGTTGTATTTGGGGGCCTGGAACAGATTAATCCTATAACGAACGAATGCTATAACGAACAAGGTTCTAGAACCAATTAGATTCGTTATAGCATACCCCACTGTATGTATGTTGGCTGTATTATTGACAATTAACCAAGTATTTCAGTATGTTTTGTTTTGAAAGATTATGTAATTACTGTAAATGTTTTGTTGACTATATTGCATAATATGAATGTTTGGGAGGTGAAAGCTTTGTAATGACCACGGTCATACACGTCAGTTAACGGAAAATGAGACGATTCATATTACGTACACTCAATAGTCCACAAAACATATAGCTATGCTTTCTTTATTTGAGTCCCCCGTCTGAGGAGTCCGGTATCTCATCGCTTCAGGACGCCTGAGTCCTCCGTTTTCTCTCAATCTTAGAGTGCACCCGAGACTTCGTTATTCCTTAGTAATGACACAGAATTTGAAATTGCAATTGGGGTTGCAATTGTTGAGGCAACTTAGATATGTCTGATTACAGTTGGAACATTCAAGACCCATTGTGAGTGATGTTGAAAGCTTCAACTGTCTTTATGGTTGGTAAAACTTGTCAAGTAAATGAGTGACAAGTCCGCAGTATGAGTGGCATGTGTGAGTGCTTGTGTTTGTACAACCGCTTTCAAGTTTTGTTACCTCCATCCATTTTCATCCAGCAAATGTGTTATTGTCAACTTGTAGGTGAAAGATTTTATCCTCAATAGATGTAGGTGAAGCAAGGGGATAACAATACACCTGGAGGCAACTGCGTGATAAATAAATTCTCGGCCTGAAAAATGTGCTATAACAACAGGTTGCAGATTTTGATGGAGGCGTGATAACGAAAATCGCGATAACCAAGTGCGATATATATATATATATATATACAGTGGGGTATGCTATAACGAACGGATCCTACTACAAATATTCCTATAACGAACGGTTTTACCTATAAAATTGAGAATGCTATAACGAACGCAACTCCTACAACGAACGCGGATGAATACGGGACTATTTCGCCTGGCGCATGAATATTGTTGTACCGCGACCCACAACAAGAGTGTCAGGCGCCATCTTTGTCTCATTGTGTAGCCAGTGCACCACTGTTAGTGTTGAAATTTCGTCTTTTGATGTGGAAATTCGCGTTATTTGTATAACTATTTTGTTATACAAGTATACAATTGTAACAATGAGTCGTCCAAAGCGAGTGAGAAAGCTAATAACCCTTGAAACTAAGAAAGAAATTATAAAGAAACGTGAGAATGGAAGAAGCATTGCGAAACTTAGTGATGAATATGGGATGGCTAAATCGACTATATGTACGATTATGAATAATAAAGAGGAGTTAAAAACTGTGCAAGTGGCTAAGGGAATCTTTAGACTTAACAAAGCAAAGTGTAATGTGATTGAAGAAATGGAAAATTTACTCTTAGTGTGGATAAAGGAGAAAGAAATGGCAGGTGGTAACATTAGTGAAGCTATAATTTGTGAGAAGGCCAGACGACTGTTTGAGGACCTTAAAGCCAAGACTCCCAGTGGAAGTGATAGTGCTGTGCCAGTGTTTAGGGGTACCTGCATGCTGAACAACACTACGGTAAGATAAAGTACCGTATTTTTTACGTTTTCCACAGAATTTTTTCAGTGTTAAGTGGTTGTATTTGGGGGCCTGGAACGGATTAATCCTATAACGAACGAATGCTATAACGAACGAGGTTGTGGAACCAATTACGTTCGTTATAGCATACCCCACTGTGTGTATATATATATATATATATATATATATATATATATATATATATATATATATATATATATATATATATATATATATACCGTATATCTCGGCTTATAAGACGGAATTTGAACATTAAAAAAATCTGCCCAAAGTTACGGGGTCGTCTAAACCACCAAGTATACAATTCTTACCTCTTAAATATTGTGGTTCAGTGTGTACAGAGTGGTGATGGAAACATCGTAAGCCACTCACAAGGTCTTACCACTAATTATTTTATACTGAAACTTACGTTTGGCAAGCTGGATTCAAATTAAGATTACCGGTATATTAAAATAATAAAAATGTATTATAAACCTGTCTAACATACCGTAAAAGAACAATATACCCTGGTAATAAACACAGCTGCTATCATCACACACCCCTCCCCACGCCCCCTCCCCCCCCCATTTGCCAGTGAGGAGACAAGAAAGGGAAAGTGACCGCGAGATTGGGCTATTTTTAGCCGTGGAGGTGGTCAGTAATGCATATCGGTATATTTACTGATAATAATACTTCTATAAATAATTAATTTAAAATTTATTTTTTTACAAGGAATATTCAGTAAATGACTGCATTAATTCTTGAAACTACTGACAGTTAAATACAGACGCTTAAGTGACGTCACTAGTGTTTACACTACACCAGCTGGTAACATTTGATGCCATTACTTGAAGTGAATTGGCCTTATTTTAAGTAACTAACCATAAATAAATACAAAAAGTAAAAAAAATATCAAAAGTGAGAAATAATATACTGTATGTATGTTGTGTTGTGTTGTCAAAGTTAGAGGAACAATTCAAACTGCAATTGTGTGTAAATGAGGCAGAAAGTCAGGTCAGCGCTGAACCTGGGACTTGGTCACAATTTTCGTGATGCCATATGGCAGCAGGGTCTACCATTAGACAACACATTATGCTTCCAATATCTTCCCAGGCGGTAGTATCTACCTGTTTGGTAGCTGCCTGCTACCTACACAATTTTTAGTAATATTACTTTGATACATGATAAATTAGACAATGAAAATAAACATCAAATTTAATTACCAAGACGCTTCCCATTGGCAGCTGTAAGAAGAGGGGGAGATGGGCTATTTATAGCCCGTCTTTGTGTCTGAAGTGATCAGTACCCTAATGCACCATAAATAAGTCATTTAACATTTATTTTTTGTACATATATTTTGATTTTATCAAGATTTATCTTATCCACGTTTTCATTGTGGATTTACATGAAATATATATATATATATATATATATATATATATATATATATATATATATATATATATATATATATATACATACTCCGAAAGGGACGATGGATTAGTTGGAAGTGTATCCATAAAGAAAAACAAATATTTACTTTATACGTTACGTCAATGTTTGGCAACTATAGTTTCCGTCACAACAATATTCTCATTAGGCTGGGTCGGGGAGTGAAGCTCTGCTCACTACATTGAATATTATTTATCACTACGTGTCAAAGAGTACATTACAAATCATACTAACATAAAAACACACTGAGTAAAGCTCTGTAATTATCGCAATATTAAGTAACATTAACCACCGATTTCGAAGCATAACTCACGGGACAAAACATATGGGGATTGGTGGTCACACTGGACGGTGTGAGGCGGGTGGAGGCGGGGCGGGTGAGGCGTAGTTAAGTGTAGTGGGGAGGAGCCGAGGCGTGGTTGATTGGGCCAGGCCGGGGCTTTGTGGGGCGGGGCACGGAACGGCGGGGCGGGGCAGGGCAGGGCGGGGCAGGGATGGGAGGAAGGGTAAGGAGGGTGAGGTGAGGATTAGGACAGGGAGGAGGATGTAGGTTAAAAGACATATATGTATGTATGTATATGTATATACAGTCAACCCTCACTTTACGCGGTCCCACATTCCGCGTTTCCACGTTTACGCGGTGCCCTGCCAGAACCCAGGATGCTCACATTCCGCGGTGGGTGTACTCCTTTACACGGGTGAAGTATAATTTTTTTATTTAGCTCATAAAATTCATACAAATTATCCGGCCAGAATATAATTTACATTGCTGGAATTCTTGCAATTTGATGATCATTTTGAATATAAACATCATAGATTTTGCATTAGACATACAAATTTTAGATATAATGTTTACTCTTGAGTAAATATGTTATCTTTTGTGCAAAATATATGATATTTATATTCAAAATATTCCTGGTCTTACAAGGAATCCAGCAATGTCAATTATATTATCCTAACTTTAGTCTGATTTATTATTTATTACTAAAAAGGTAAACAGTCTGGTATTCCCACACATTTATCTAGTAGGGACGTTGGTGGGGGAAGGGAGGGACCGGCGACCGACCATCTGTTACCGTGTGAAGAATATTTTTTTTTTTATTGACTGAAGATTTTTATTTTAGCTCATAAAATTCATACAAATTACCCGGCTAGAATATAATTTACATTGCTGGAATTCTTACAATTTGATGATCATTTTGAATATAAACATCATGTATTTTGCATTAGACATAAAATTTTTAGATAAAATGTTCACTCTGAGTAAGTATGTTATCTTTTGCGCAAAATATATGACGTTTATATTCAAAATATTCCTGGTCTTACAAGGAATCCAGCAATGTCAATTATATTATCCTAACTTTAATCTGAGGTATTATTTAATACAAAATGTTAAAATTTATTTTTTTCACCCAACCTTTCTCTTGAAGGGAGGAGTGGTGGGGGGTGGGAGGGGAGGGTTGGGACTGACCGCGCGGTTGGAAGAGGGGGGAAGGCAAGGTGGGGTACTTTGATTGACAGATAGTGTCTTGAAGAATATTTTTTTTTTTATTAACTGAAAATATTTGTTTTAGCTCATAAAATTCATACAAATTACCCGGCCAGAATATAATTTACATTGCTGGAATTCTTACAATTTGGTGATTATTTTGAATATAAACATCATATATTTTGCATTAGACATACAAATTTTAGATAAAATGTTTAATCTGAGTAAATATGTTATCTTTTGTGAAAAATATATGACATTTATATTCAAAATATTCCTGGTCTTACAAGGAATCCAGCAATGTCAATTATATTATCCTAACTTTAGTTTGAGGTATTATTTATTACTATACCTGGTTTTCCCCCCAAAATTTCTCAGAGGGAAGAGCCAGCAGTGTAGTGTGAGAAGAGGGGGGAGGGAGTGTGTCCATTATTTGAATGGACATTAACTTGGCGACTGTATTTCTCTTTAGTATTAATTGTGTGCATAAAATTAAGGTGTTATTTTTACTAGAACATAGGTATTGTGTTAGAAAAAGTGGAGTTTGGGGGTGAGCTGGTCTCTATTTCATTTAATCCCATATGTTATGTTATTCACTTTACGCGTTTCTCACTTTCCGCAGTACCCTGTCGGTTACATTAACCGCGTAAAGTGAGGGTTGACTTATATATATATATATATATATATATATATATATATATATATATATATATATATATATATATATATATATATATATATATGTATGTATGTATATAGTTGTGTAATAAATGTATGTAGTAAGTACATACCGGTAACCTTTTTCACTCAAATCCTAATGAAACACCACAATTAGAATACGGTGGTTGCTGTTGAACCACCTGTTGTATAAATAGTCGGAACAGTCACACCACCGAGACGAGGGAACACTCCCACCACCGATCGTCTCGTGCGAAGCAAGCGTATAAATAAAAGAAAATACTTGCAGTGTGTTTAATGTGTTACAGTATATTATAAATAAATAAATAAACAAATAAAACGGTAAATCCATTTCAAGTAAATGGAAAAATTTTACTCGACACCGACATTAGTTCCAGTTACCGGTAAATAGCAGACGCTTCAGTGACGTCACTAATGTTTACACTACACCAGCTGGTAATATTTGATGACATTACTTGAAGTGAATTGGCCTTATTTTAAAAAACCAAGGATGGTTGGTAAAGGACTACTGAGTCAGTGGGTAAGTGTCACATTTGGGGTACTGGTCTTATACAGCAAATAGAGCTCAAAAGCTACTCTTTTAATGGAAATTTGGGGGGGGCCGTCTTATGCACCCCGACGCCTTATAGGCCGCGATACATACAGTACATACAGTACATACATACATACATATATACATATATATATATATATATATATATATATATATATATATATATATATATATATATATATATTTTATGAAAATCCACAATGAAAACGTGGATAAGATAAATCTTGATAAAATCACACGGGAAAATGGAAACAACGGAGTACCTTAGCTTTCGTCTTTATTCAAGACATCTTCAGAGGCCTCTGAAGATGTCTTGAATAAAGACGAAAGCTAAGGTACTCCGTTGTTTCCATTTTCCCGTGTGATTTTATCAAAAAAATAATATATATATATATATATATATATATATATATATATATATATATATATATATATATATATACGCAAGTAAATCACTGTAGGTGCGCGTGATCTAGGTATATGCTGATAACCACAAGGAAAGAAGAAAACACGAAGTTCCCAAGCGCTTTCGTGTAATTCACATCTTCAGGGGTGAGTACAGACGAAAGCGCTTGGGAACTTCGTGTTTTCTTCAATCCTTGTGGTTATCAGCATATATATATACACACACAGTAATACCCTGCTTAGCACGGTTTCGCTTAGCGTGATTTCACGTATACGTGGTGCCTCGCCAGAGCTGAACTTTGACTTAACGCGGGTTTTTTTCCACGTATACGCACAGAGTGTCCGGCTCGAGAGCTATTTTTAGATTCGCCCCACCCGCCACCCTGCCTGACTGTCTGCCTGCCTGTTTTAGCTCATAAAATTCATACAAATTACCCGGTCAGAATATAATTTACATTGCTGGAATTCTTACAATTTGGTGATCATTTTGAATATAAACATCATAGATTTTGCATTAGGCATACAAATTTTAGATATAATGTTTACTCTGAGTAAATATGTTATTTTTTGTGCAAAATATATGACATTTGTATTCAAAATATTCCTGGTCTTACAAGGATTCCAGCAATGTCAATTGTATTATCCTAACTTTAGTTTGAGGTATTATTTATTAAAATTTAGTGGTTTTCCCCCCAAAATTTCTCAGAGAGGGAAGAGCCAGCAGTGTAGTGTGAGAAGAGGGGGAGGGAGTTGAGTCCATTATTTGAATGGACATTAACTTGGCGACTGTATTTCTCTATTTCTCTTAAGTATTAATTGTGTGCATGTACCATCGTAAAATTAAGATGTTATTTTTACTAGAACATAGGAATTGTGTCGGAAAAAGTGGAGTTTGGGGGTCAGGCCAGTTTCTATTGGAATTAATCCTATATGTTCTGTTGTTCACTTAGCTGGGTTTTCACTTAACACGTTACCCTGTGGGTTTTATTGACCGCGTTAAGCTGGGTACTACTGTATACATAATCAGACTTTCTACAATCACTAGTTGTTGTGCCATCTCAATCGATGTGGTGTCACAACAAGCCAGGTGTAGTCGTTCCATCTATCTCTCTCATAAATTCTTCTTGTAGGGTCCTGTGCACTTTTGCTACCAAATCCAGGTAGACTCCGGCTATTGGACTTGATGGACTAAGGTCCATCTTAAAGGACTTCCTCGGTCTGAAATTTCAAATGTGAACACACATTGAACTCTTAGACTTTACTGCTATGTTATACTGTATATTACCTGTATTGTTGCACTGATTCATTGTTTGATTACATGACATTTGCTTGGGGCTGCCACATGCCTACTGGGTCCAGAAACATAGCAGAGCCAACTAACCCAGATCAACCTGCAGGCCCAGCATTGTTTGCATGAATAGAAAGAGCTACCATGCAAAACATAAGTTTCGAGAAAAACGAGACTGATTTTTTTTACTTCAGTCCATAATTGGGTCAAATTTGTATCAATTTTAATGTTTTGGGTCACACTTTATAGTGCTTGGGTAATACTTCATGAATATGCTTGAGAAAAATGTATAGCATTCCATAATACTAATGCCTGAATGTTAAGGGTAATAACTACCTGTCCTCAGTATAAACCTTAAAAGCTTTTCACTGATGCCATGGACACTATAAAATGCACATGGACAAAATTAATAGACAGTGTTATCATACAAAACTGTGTAAGTCATGGTATGGAGCACCCTGCTTGACCGATCTTTCACTCAGCTCCACGTAACATTTTTGGAAGAAACCAACTTTGAAAGATAGCTATTCTGGTAATTAGTCTTTTATACCCCCAAAATTATAAAAAGTACTCTGTACTTTATAAGTGCATTAAGACACCTACATCGACACACACATTTCTTTTTTGTCTTAGCTATCACCACAAAAAACAAATTTTCACTAAAATGGCTAGATCACCCTTCTTAGAGGCAATGCCTCATATATGGGTGGTGCTGGCTGTGCAGTATGCTTATACTGTACTATATATCATTATCCAGAACATGCTGTTACCTTATTTTTAATAAAAGTGTTACTTTTATAAGATTTCTGAAGCAAGATATAATACTGAATATAATTTTTTACAATGTTTTCAGTAGGTGAGAGGTTTCAGCACTTCACCCTACCCTTTCTAAGACTTATTATTCACTAGTACCTCTTTCATAATTATGAAAATTGCCATTCAGATTTTGAACTCTATCAAAGTTGAAAAATTATTTCAAAATTCCTCACTGGGCTAAGACATTCATGATTTTGCCAGCACTTATGTAGAATAGGGAAGTGGTGCATGGCTCTTCTGGGGGTGACTCGGAGATCTCGTTGTTCTCTCCTGGGGCAGTTGACCTGTCACTCATACTCTCTAACATGAGTTATATACACGACATGGTGAGTTTCCATTAAAAATATACAAATTCCCAGTACACTCATCCCTCGGTTATAGCACACTTGGTTATCGCGATTTTCGTTATCATGCCTCCATCAAAATCTGCACACCTGCCGTTATAGCATTTGCCTCCAGGTGTAATGTTAACCCCCTTGTTTCACCTACATCTATTGAGGATAAAATCTTTCACCTACAAATTGACAATAACACATTTGCTGTAATCAGACATATCTAGTTGCCTCAACAATTGCAACCCCAGTTGCAATTGCGGTTGCAATTTCAAATTCTGTGTCATTACTAAGGAATAACGAAGTCTCTGGTGCACTCTAAGATTAAGAGAAAACGGAGAGTCAGGCGTCCTGAAGAGAGAGAAAACGGACTCGTATGATGGGGGACACAAGCACTCACACATGCCACTCATACTGACAGATTTGACACTCACTTACTTGACAAGTTTTACCAACCATAAAGACAGTTGAAGCTTTCAACATCACTCACAATGGATCTTGAATGTTCCAACTATAATCAGTCATATCTAAGTTGCCTCAACAATTGCAATCCCAGTTGCAATTTCAAATTCTGTGCCATTACTAAGGAATAACGAAGTCTCTGGTGCACTCTAAGATTGAGAGAAAACGGAGGACTCGGGCGTCAGGAAGCGAGAGAAAACGGAGGACTCGGGCGTCATGAAGCGAGAGAAAACGGACTCCTATGATGGGGGACTGGAATAAAGAAAGACATAGCTGCATGTTTTGTGGACTACAGTATTGAGCATACCCTTTTCATCACTGTAATAAACCTAGCCATGCCTATGTGTGTTTATGATATTTACCATAACATTATACAGGTTGACAATCCCTTATCCGAAATCCTTGGGGCCAGAGGCATTTCGGATTTCGGAATTTTTCCATTTTCAGAATGGTTAGGATTTTTTTTTTTTTTTTTTTTTTTTTTTTTTTTTTTTTTTTTTTTTTTTGTTAATATGTGTATTAGCCCACCCGGGCACAAGTCACTGACCCACATTGGGGCCTGGGGGTCGAAAATATAATAATAATAATAATAATAATAATAATAATAATGATAATAATAATAATTCATTGGTCTAGGTCGTGTTTTTCACTTTTTATCTTTTTTCATTCTTGTATTTCTTTATTATTATTATTATTAATTTATTAATACAGTATTATTGTTATTATTATTATTATTATTATATTTTATTATTATTATTATTGTTATCATTATTTTATTTTGGTGTATTTTTAATTAAAATTTTTATTTTCTATGAATAATTATTATTATTATAATTAGTATTACTATTACATTTTAGCCCCCCAGGCCCCGATGTGGGTCAGTGATCTATGCCTGAGTGGGCTAATCCCTGTTAAAAAAAAAAAAAAAAAAATTGCCCCACAAAAAAACTTTCGGTTTTCAGAGCTTTTCGGAGTTTCGGATAAAGGGTTGTCAACCTGTATATACATTTAGTGGGTCTAAATGGTCGTAAAATGGGAAACTTGGGATTGGGTCTTGGGTGCCTGGAACCAATTAGAATAAATCCCATAGGTTCTGTACTTTCGTTATCGCGTTTTTTGTTATCACGCACTCGGCGGGGTCCCAATTAGGCGTGATAACCCAGGGATGACTGTACTTCAATGAAAGTAAATCCCCAATAACTCTTCTTAAGTAAAGTGTTGCTACTCTGTGATTAACTGGCACTGATTTTTGAAAAATGATAAGTAATTTGCAGTTTGGGGAACTTTCCACATTCTCGAACTTATAATTTTAATACGTACTGTAATAGTTAAAGCCCCGTCACCAACTATTTTGATGATACAACAAAAATATAGGTTGTGAAACAGGATGATCTCTACTTACCTCAATGGTTTTGTAACACATCTGTGATGTTTGGCCACATTGGTGGAGGTCACCTGGAATAGTCCTCTATGCAACTGTCATTTATGATTTTAATAAGTACCGTATATCTCGGCTTATAAGACGAAATTTGAACAATAAAAAAATCTGCCCAAAGTTAGGGGGTCGTCTTAAGCAACAAATATAAAATTCTTACGTCTTAAATATTGTGTCAAGAGTGGTGATGGAAACATCGTAAGCCACTCACAAAGTCCTACCAGTAATTATTTTATACTGAAACTTACGTTTGGCAAGCTGGATTCAAATTAAGATTACCGGTATATTAAAATAATAAAAATGTATTATAAACCTGTCTAACATACCCTGTAATAAACACAGCTATCATCACACACCCCTCCCCATGCCCCCCCTCCCCCCCCCCCCCATTTGCCAGTGAGGAGCAAGAAAGGGAAAGTGACCGCGAGATTGAGCTATTTTTAGCCGTGGAGGTGGTCAGTAATGCATACCGGTATCGGTATATTTACTCATAATAATATTTATCTCCTATAAATAATTGATTTAAATTTTATTTTTTTACAAAGAATATTCAATAAATGAGTGCATTAATTCTTGAAACTATCGACGGTTAATTACAGACGCTTAAGTGACGTCACTAGTGTTTACACTACACCAGCGGGTAACATTTGATGCCATTACTTGAAATGAATTGGCCTTATTTTAAGTAACTAACTATAAATAAATACAAAAATTAAAAAAAAAGATAAAAACTGAGAAATAATATACTGTATGTATGTTGTGTTGTCAAAGTAAGAGGAACAATTGAAACTGCAATTGTGTGGAAATGAGGCAGAAAGTATATATATTTATATATATATATATATATATATATATATATATATATATATATATATATATATATATATATATATATATATATATGTTTGTGTAATAAATGTATGTAGTAAGTACGTAATATTTTTTCACTCAAATCCTAATGAAACACTACTGGAGAACATTCCTTTGTCGCAAAACAGTTTATAAATTAAAGAAAATAATTACAGTGTGTTTAATATATTACAGTATATTATAAATAAATAATTAAACAAATAATTCGGTAAATTTATTTCAAGTAAATGGAAAATAAGCAAACAAATGTTATTTACCAAGGCGCTTCCGTCTGGCTCCGGGTGAGATGGAGGGGAGATAACAAGTCTATTTATAGCCCGTCTGAAGTGGCCCAGTACCCTAATGCACCATAAATAATTCATTGAACATTCATTTGTTGTACATAGTATATTCAGTATATATATATTTATATTTATATATATATATATATATATATATATATATATATATATATATATATATATATAAATAATATATATATATATAAATAAATATAAATATAATATAATATAAATATAAATATAAATATATATATATAAATATAAATATAATATATAAATATAAATATATATATATATATATATATATATATATATATATATATATATATATATATATATATATATATATATATATATATATATATATATATATATGTTTGTGTAATAAACGTATGTAGTAAGAACATACCGGTAACCTTTTTCACTCAAATCCTAATGAAACACCACAATTAGAATAAGGTGGTTGCTGTTGAACCACCTGTTGTATAGTCAGAACACAGTCACACCACGGAGACGAGGGAACACTCCCACCACCGATCGTCTCTTGCGAAGCAAGCGTATAAATGAAAGAAAATACTTGCAGTGTGTTTAATATGTTACAGTATATTATAAATAAATAAATAAACAAATAAATCGGTAAATTCATTTCAAGTAAATGGAAAAATTTTACTCGACACCGACATTAGTTCCAGTTACCGGTAAATAGCAGACGCTTCAGTGACGTCACTAGTGTTTACACTACACCAGCGGGTACATTTGATGACATTACTTGAAGTGAATTGGCCTTATTTTAAGAAACCAAGGATGGTTGGTAAAGGACTACTGAGTCAGTGGGTAAGTGTCACATTTGGGGTACTGGTCTTATACAGCAAATAGAGCTCAAAAGCTACTTTTTAAATGGAAATTTGGGGGGGCCGTCTTATGCACCCCGCCGCCTTATAGGCCGCGATATACGGTATCTGAAATGTAAATATTCCCTGGTCCTAGTTTTAGTTTTTCTTTTTTAATTTTGTTTCCTATCATGCTAATATGTATCTCAGATTCACGATTGATAAAAATTAATTTCTCAAAAGCAAGATAAGGATATTTGATACAGAGGTTGATATGATTTTCCAATTATTGTCACTTGTTCTTCAGTTTGATTCTGTTCACCAGTAAACATGCTAGGAACTGAGCATACTTTATAGTTTTATGAACTCAAGTAAATCTTGGTCAGGTTAAGTACAAAGCTTAGCCAGATTTTTTTAATTTCTGTTTATAGTAGAGCAACCCCTTTTAAAGAATTAATCAAAAGTTTTCCTCAATAGTTTCATCAAACTTAATGTATGTTGTGTTTTAATAAAGAATATAAAGTTTCCTAATCTCTGGAGATGATTTGTACTTAGTTGGCCAAGTATTTTGAAAGTTGTGCCTTAAGAAGCGTTTCGAAGTTGAAAGACTTGAAGGGAATAAATTGTATTAAAACCAGTTTTATTGTAAATACCGGGTATGATTTTAGTGTTGTTATTGAATTGTGATGGTGAGTGGAAAGCCTCATTATAAGGGGAGGTAAAAGTTAAGATACAGTGCCCACAAAAAATATTGGTTCTTGTAACCTTTTTATGTGACTTTCACAAAAATATAAGTTGAGGATAAATAAGATACTTAAAACTCATAATTTAACATGAATTGAAGTTAATTTGACATGGATTCTGCAAGTGTTTGGAAATAATCATGATCCATATCTGCTTGATCTCCTGCAGACAAGGTACTGTACTGTTGGGGGCAGTGAAATTTTGCTCAAAGCTGCACTCTTCAGGCATTGTTCCTTATACATATCCAAGACTCCATGCCAAATTTGAAGCTGATATGTCGAGGTTTAGTCTGCCGCATTTTCTACTGAAATTTTTAAATTTACCTACAGTACTAGCCAAACAGCCGCTGTGGCGGTGCAATGTTCTGTTCAGTGTTTATCAACTTTTTTTTCATATCTCTTATTTCATTTAAGTTGTCTTGTTGCAGATGAGTATGGTGCTATGTCTATATTGATTATCAGCCTTTTCTCATTTCATTTCTCAATGTTGTGTTACTGTACTGTAATGTAGGGGAGACCTGGGTATGGCAGATTGCCAAAACTATTCACGAGTTTCTGGTGGAGAAAAATCTAACCCAGCAGCCCATTGTGTGTGTTGGTTGTGATGGAACCAATGTAAATGTATGATCAGAAAATGGAGTCATTCATCATCTTGAAATGTTACTTGGTCACGCGCTCCATTATTTCATATGTCAGCTTCACGGAAATGAGCTGCCTTTCCGCGCAGTTTTTTATCACTATGATGGTAAACCAAGTGGTCCTGAGCATTGGCGTGGTCCCATTGGAAAGCAGATCAAGGAGTGTTTGTCTGAGCTTCCAGTTGTCGCCTTCCAGCCAGTCAGTTTCCCTGATTTCCCTGTGTTTAATGATGAAGTGGAGAAAGATCTGTCCTGGGATCAGAAATACAGTACCTGTATAGGATTTGTAAAGGAGTTATCACAGGTGTTGTTGAAGATGACTTGGCTGCTATTGAGCCAGGTCCTCCCTGTGTGTCAAGGTGGAACACCTTATGGAGTAGAATCCTCAGGCTGTATGTAGCAACATCAAGACCCAGCCATGAGTTGAAAAGAATTGCCATTACAATAATAAAGTTCAGTGCTCCAATGTGGTTTTACATCAAGATACACCCTTACGTAACACATGGCTCAAGGAACGTATTCCAGTCCCTGCTATATATGAAACACCTGAATAGTGAGGAGGAGACGATAGTGAAGAAGGCTGTCCAGAGAAGTGCATACTTCGCCCCCACAGATCAACTTCTTCTTGGTATGTGTGCAGATGAGGACATGACTGTTAGAGAAAAAGCTGTCTCAATGATAAGAAAAATTAGAGAGGAGAATCAGCAAAAGGAAGAATGCACTGGCAGATCTGAAGAGGAGGAGGAAGATTCTGATGCTGCTGTTGACGAGAATTTGTTAAACTATGCTGATGAGGAGGGTAAAGATGGAGATGGGAATGAGGATGTGCCTCCTGTAGTCAACATGAGAAAGGTGGTGACTCCGAAACTAAAGTGGCAAGCAAAAAACTATCATTCCATGATTAACTGGAGGAATGAACTCAAGACTGAGCCTCCTTACATTGATTCTCTCTCAAATCTACGGGTTAATGACATTCTTGAGACACCATTAGTGGTGCCCAAGTGGCCAAACAGCACTCAGGCGGTCGAGAGAGGCATAAAAGTGATGACTGAAGCTTGCACTGAAGTGACGGGATACGAATCGAAAGATGGATATATGAGGCAAAGATTATTGTCTAAGAAAATGATGCCAAGGTTCTGCACAAAAAAGAATTTCAATATGAACTTGGAATGATTTTCTATACGGTGTACCTGTAAAATAACATGTGAATTAAATCGATGTCACCCATGTAAAATTTATCATTATCCTGGAAAACATTAAATGACACCTAATTTTTGGTATACACTAAAAGTTGACAAAAAGTCGTTCGCGATGCGGCAGAGTAAGTATGCATGAAATGGCATGAAATTTTGCACAGGTGTTTGTTACAGCCATACAAACGATGCCTGAAAAGTGCAGCCTGCAACTCAAATAAAAGTGTTTTTTCCCTGCTCCCTGCTGTACTGTGTGTTCAGTATTGACAGCTTCTGGTTTATCTGATTCCATGTACCCTCTGTCGGGTTTAGGTCTGATGAGTTTCCAGGCCACTCTAGTTCTCGAATATTCTTGCATACACTTCATGAGGAATATTTTTTTGGCAGCATGATGAGATGGTATGTTCAGCTCCTTTTGTAGTTGGTGTTCAGTCATTTCTGACACATTTGGTAGGAGGTTTTAGTGGGTTTTCTTCATTTCTGATGCAGTACAGACATCATTGGATTCTTCATCATTTCTCATTTCATAAGCATGTTAGTGGCCTTGGAAGTATTTCTGGGCCACCCAGAAGATGATATCCAGTGTGCTTTGTCCTGGAATTCCCTCAAAGGAACTGTTTCACACAACAGGATAATGATATGTGCCTTTTCCTTACCATACATGTTCTTGAGACCCATGGTGACAGTTCAGAGATATAAAAATTGGGCGAGTACGGTGTTGTGTGTGTTATCCTGTCATTAGAATGAAGCAGAAACTGGTGCAGTTGTCCCAGGATATGGTTAAATACAGAGAGTGCACAGCATGCATAGAAGCCCGGAACACTACTAAGTTGGCAGATAAGAAATTTTTGTACTTAATTTGACTTGGCAAGCAGTAACTGGGTTCTACTTTTAGTGGAAAATTACCTCTACTGTAGAAGGCAGGTGCAAAATGGGGAGGTACTTCTGCCAAGGAAGATATTGGAAGCATAATGGTAGACCCTGATGCCATATGGCAGCAAAAAAATTCTGACCAAATCCTTGCTGATCTGACTTTCTGCCTCATTTACACACAATTGCAGGGTCTCAAGTGTTTCTGTTACCATTGACAACACAACATACATATATTGTTTCTCACTCTTGATCTTTTTTTTTTATTTTTGTATTTATTGCAGTGTTGTCATTTTTATTATTACAGTATTATCATTATTATTTTATTTTTATTTTTGTATTTTTTATTATACATTTTACTTATCTGAATAATTATTATTATTATTATTATTATTATTATTATTATTATTATTATTATTATTATTATTATTATTATTATTATTATTATCATTATTATTATTATCATTATTATTATTATTAAATTTTCGCCCCCCAGGCCCCGATGTGGGTCAGTGACCTGTGCCCAGGTGGGCTAATCCCCATAAAAAAAAAAATATTAATTAAATAAATATATCAGGATCAATATTTTTTGGGGACGCTGTAAGTTATTTCTGCTGAATTTTATAGATGAGAACCCAAACAAATGTCATGAAATAATTACATTTGTCACTCTCAGTCAAGAAGTACATGAATCACACAATTCTAGGACCCTGTATACTGTACAGTACTGTAATTTTATTTTGAAGTTTTTCCACTTTTAGATATCAGAAGTATTTCCCATGAAAAATTACATAATGAGTAAAATAAATCCAGTGCAGTATTGTAATTCACTAATTTTCACAACATGTTTCTTTCTTGAAAGGGACAATTAGACAAATATTAATGTACTGTAATGTCAATTGCTGATAATCATCTCCTTTGAAACTACCTCTTGCTATTACTTTATATTGTATATTTAAAAATTATGATAAATATATGTAGTGATAGCATGCCTGTCTCTACTTAATGTTGCTGTGTAGGCTATGTACTAAACTTTAAAATTTGATTGTTTTGATCTGGGTATCTTATTACGAATTCAGTAATTTATACCAATGACATCCCCACCATTACCACTATTACCATTTCCACATCCAACATCATATCTACACCCCCTCAACAGGCCAGGATTAATGAACAAACTAACCTTCTTAATTTTGTGGCCCCCAAAGAGTAAGTAAAAGCTCTTAGAAATTATTGACTGTAGCTACCCCGGTAGTTGTAATTCACGACTGGTCACTTTCTCCCTGCAATTAGCAGTTATTTTATCAGTAGATATTAGACCAATGGCAGGTTACTATAAATAAACATGGTCAGTAAACTTCTTAATTCCAACCGGTTTTAACTTTCACATTCTCAAATCTGTCTTTATTTAGTGTAGATGACCATATCAGCTATAAACCTTCAGCACAGGCATATGCATACACTGACTCACAGTGCCAACATAATTGTACTGTGAGCCAGTACAATGGTAATAGGAACCCTTGATAGCCTAATCTCGTCCTGGCCCTCCAGCTACCACACCCATAACTATTGCCTGAACCATCATGACCACTGTAATTGGCACAGCCTTCATAATCACAATTATAGTTACCAACAGCATTATTACAACTACAGCAGTATAAACCAAAAACAAGGTACATAGAAAATGGGAAATTTGTATCACAGAAAATGGGAAATATCTACTTTCTGGGAAAGTTGGCTATCTACTTATAGAAAACAGGAAATTGTAATAATAGAAAATGGGAAATGTTTACTTTTTGGGAAAGTGGATTATCGACTTTTGGGGAAATATTGCCTAATTTTCCCGAAGTAGATTATCATAGAAAATGGGAAAATTGTATCACAGAAAATGGGAAATATCTACTAATGGGAAAGTTGGTTATCTACTTATCATAGAAAATGGGAAATTTTTATGATAGAAAATGGGAAATATCTACTTTCTGGGAAAGTTGGTTATCTACTTTCCCTAAAAGTAGATTATCTACTTTTTGGGAAGTAGTGTAGTGGATACTCTCCCCTACAACTGACAAGCCGAACCATCTAGACTCCATCAAGTTTCTCTGACAAGCCTCACCGTCTAGACTAAGGGGGGCGACGCTTACTTCCGTTCTACGTCCGCTGGACGTGTATATAAGCTCCCAGTCTCGCCGTGAAGTGGACATTCTAGCTACAGCCCTGTAACACACAACACCTCCTCTAAAGAAGCTCGTGCACAGCAACTCCTCTACCACGCAGCAACTTCCCAGCACCAGACTGTTTTGTATATAATATATTTATATAAGAAAACCGCCATTAAGAGTTTCCCTTCTCGCCTCCATCCTATGTGCGATTCTACATCATGAAACCCCACAGTAGATTATCAACTTTTCGGGGAAGTAGATTATCGACATTTGGGAAAATAATACCTAATTTTGCGAAGTAGATTATCATGATAAACGGGAAATTTATATAATAGAAAATGGGAAATATCTACTTTCTGGGAAAGTTGGTTATCTACTTTCCCAAAAAGTAGATTATCTACTTTTTGGAAAGTAGATTATTGATTTTAGGGGAAGTAGATTATCGACTTTTTGGGAAATATTACCTAATTTTGTGACGTAGATTATCATAGAAAACGGGAAATTTGTAACACAAGATGGGAAATATCTACTTTCCGGGAAAGTTGGCAATCTACTTTCCTGAAAAATAGATTATCTACTTTTCGGGAAAGTAGATTACACTGCCCTGCATAGTTTTTGAGGTTTGTGTATTATTAAGCTTTTCTGGGTGTATTTTGCATGCTGATCTCAAAAATGTTATCCATGTTGCTCAATCAGGTCAGAATTTTGTGCTATAGCATTTTAAGCGGAGACTCAGGTAAAATATTGGCATTTTTCGCTCAAAATGGGGTCCTCATATTCGTTCATTAAAAAAATCATCCGAGACGTTCGGGAAAGTAGATTATTGACTATTCGGGGAAGTAGATTATCGATTTTTTGGGAAATATTGTAGTGGATCCTCTCCCCTACAACTCCCAACTGAGCTCCGGCCGCGCGCCTACCAGCCAATCAGCGTACAGTCAGCTACGCCTAGAGACTAGGTCTATGCAGTGGACGTAAGGGTAGATCGCCGACCTAGTGTCGACCTTCAACTTCCAGCTCAGGATCAGAGCGTTTCACACCTTACACTTCCGCTCCCGTGATTGGCCCTCGCGCCACGAGCACCTCATATCCTGAGATTCTTAAATCACATAAATACGGCCCAGGCTGACCGGGGAATTCATTCTACACTCGCTACCGGACCAGCAACATCTCTCAACAGCTCCTCACCACCCAGCTTCCTCAGAAACCTCCTCGCCCTACAGGACCTCTGAGCAAGCTACTCCTCACCTAGTCACTCCTAAGCACTGCACTGTACAACAATATATATACAGAAAGCGCATTGTGGGTTTCTATTCTACCTCATTCCTGAGAGTAACATAACTACATGTACATACGTTTGTGTGCCCATACAAAGAGAAAATAGACAACTAAAGAGAATTGACAACTGGCCACTTACAGTATGCTACACAACTTTCCCAGAAAGTAGATATTTCCCATTTTCTGTGATACAAATTTGCCGTTTTCTATGATAATCTACTTCGAAAAATTAGGTAATATTTCCCAAAAAGTTGATAATCTACTTCCCCCAAAAAGTCGATAATCTACTTTCCCTAAAGGTAGATAATCTACTTTTTGGGAAGTAGATAACCAACTTTCCCAGAAAGTAGATATTACCCACTTTCTGTGATACAAATTTTCCGTTTTCTATGATAAGTAGATAACCAACTTTCCCGGAAAGTAGATATTTCCCATTTTCTGTTAAACAATTTTCCCGTTTTCTATGATAATTTACTTGGGAAAATTAGGTAATATTTCCCAAAAAGTCGATAATCTACTTCCCCGAAAAGTAGATGTCTGTCAGCTTAAGAAGTAATTAAAGGAATGGCTGTGAAGATTCAATGTCATGAGATGGAAGAAGATGCATCTAGGCCTTACCTACATTAAGGAGGCATATCACATGTCCCAACAAGGGGGTGCGGGGGAACAGAGACCGAAAGTGAAAAGGTCCTAGGTGTGCATGTTGACAACTAACTGACGTTCTCAGACAACTGTGAGACGGTGAATTAAGCAACTACAGGGTAAGTTAGTGGGTCTTATAAGAAGGGTGTTCAGATATCTAGTGATCAGTCCTTCATAGTGCTCTTCATAAGTGAGGTGCTTCCCCATTTTGGGGTACTGTCACTCTGTCTGGTCCCTGAGATATGCTAGAGACTGTCAGTTACTCATCCGAGTGTCATACCTGAAGCTGGTGGATGCCTGCCACACTAGGGGCAGTTCAAAATATTGTCAAGGCAAACTTTGTGGAGTGAGGGTTATAAAATCTTGAAACTATGCCAGAGAGCGTTGTGATGGCACTTTGTGTTAGCTCATTCAAGACCAAACTTGACCAACACTGGTGCAGGTACTGTTACATTCTGGAACCCATACTTGCCAACAGTGTGTAACAGAGACATATCTGACCATCCAAGTATCTAACAGGGCGATCAATGGCAAAGATGATGAAGTCAAAGTACAGTAGTGCAATCACCATCACAACCATAAGTTATCAATTATCGCCATCATATTCATGACCATAGTTACAACTGTAACCACCAGGTATTACCATTACATCGTGCCTTATCACCAGTACTGAAGATATCATAACAAGAGTCACAGCCACAATCACCAAAGTCCTGACCATAGTTACAATATTCACTGCCACAACTACATCCATAATTACAACTATAACTACAACCACATCCAGTACTACAACCACATTATTACTACAACAACATCCAGTACTCAACCACATCCAGTACTACAACCACATCCATTACTACAACCACGTTCATTCCTACAACCATTTCCAGTACTGCAAACCACATCCAGAAACTACAGCCACATCCATTACTACAACCACATCCAGTACTACAACCACATCCAGAAACTACAACCACATCCATTACTACAACCACATCCAATACTACAACTACAACCACATCCAGTACTATAACCACATTATTACTACAACCACATCCAGTACTACAACCACATCCAGTACTACAACCACATCCATTACTACAACCACATCCAGTACTACTGTGGGGAACAGGTTCTTTGGTTCACACTCAGGATGGGATGGAGAAAGGAAACTCACAATGTGCTCTCTGTATACATGTTGTATTGGATGTACTGTACAATGCAGCTTGGTGCTGGGAAGTGGCAGCGTGGTTACAAGCGTGATGTACAGAGAGCTGGTTGGTGAGGATGCTCAGAGGAGGACAGCTTGTGGGTCGCCATGCTCGCCGGCGGGAGCGAGGGCCGCCAGGCAGCGGTGGAGGAGGTGGTGTTGCTTTCTGGTTGGTGTAGGTAGAAAAGAGACAGGTCACCACGAGGTCAGGTCTTAAATAGCGGAGGTAGGCGTGGCTTAGTAGTTAACCTCTGTCATGTAAGGTGGCGCTGGTTGACCTAGACCACGAGGCATACACTGGGGAATTCGTGGGGTCGGCTACTCAGCGACAAACAGCATTTGTAGGGGAAAAATCCACTACAATACTCCCTCCTTCCCTCCAGGCGGTGTAGGAGACTTGTTGTCTGCAGGGTTGCATGGCACATGTGGGGCAGAACGGGCGGGTGCATGCAACATGTGAGCCATAACTGCGATGGCGTGGATGAGCCGGCCGCTAGAGGAGACAACTGTCTAGATACGCAATATCTGTGGGAATGGAGAGGGAGAAAAAGGGTTTGTAGAGGCGATGAATGTTGTGCTTTCCTCACGGCAGGTACAGAGTCATCAGATGTGCCTCCTGGGGTGTGTGGGCCTGGGTCAGGAGCAGGGGCTGCGTCAGCAGAAGCGGATGAGGGCTCGTGACAGCAGCTGGGTCCACGACAGCAGCAAGGTGCAGGACAGTACCAGGGAGTACCTGAGGGAGAAAAGAGGGGTGTGTTGGTCCGCACTCAGGCGCATGGGCCGCGTCGGGAGCAGGGGCTGCATTAGGAGGAGCGGCAGGGGGTACTGCTGGACCGGGGGCGGCGTCTGAGGCAGGACAGGTGTGCTGGGGTTGGTAGGACGTGGTGCTTGGGGCAGGAAGAGGAGCGGCTGTCTGCTTAGAGTAGCAGAGCTGCTCTAGGGTGTCTAACCTGCGGTGTAGACACAGTAGCTGTAGAGCCGATGAGAGCTGCCTCTGCATGGGTAAGCCAGTCTTCCATGTTGCTTGAAGACTGGGGGGCATGATCTGTTTCTCCTCCATCCTGTGTGAGTGCGAATCTCCAGGGGTCACCATTTGTGGGGAACAAGTTCTTTGGTTCACACTCAGGATGGGATGGAGAAAGGAAACTCACATTGTGCTCTCTGTATACATGTTGTATTGGATGTACAATGCAGCTTGGTGCTGGGAAGTGGCAGCGTGGTTACAAGCATGATGTAGAAAGAGCTGGTTGGTGAGGATGCTCAGAGGAGGACAGCTTGTGGGTCGCCATGCTTGCTGGCGGGAGCGAGGGCCGCCAGGCAGCGGTGGAGGAGGTGGTGTTGCTTGCTGGTTGGTGTAGGTAGAAAAGAGACAGGTCACCACGAGGTCAGGTCTTAAATAGCGGAGGTAGGCGTGGCTTAGTAGTTGACCTCCGTCATGTAAGGCGGCGCTGGTTGACCTAGACCACGAGGCATACACTGGGGAATTCGTGGGGTCGGCTACTCAGCGACAAACAGCGTTTGTAGGGGAGAAATCCACTACACTACAACCACATCCAGTACTACAACCTCATCGAGAAACTACAACCACATCCATTACTACAACCACATCCAGTACTACAACCACATCCAGTACTACAACTACATCCATTACTACAACCACATCCAGTACTACAACTACATCCAGTACTACAACTACATCCATTACTACAACCACAACCAGTACTACAACCACATTCATTACTACAACCACATCCAGTACTACAACTACATCCAGTACTACAACCACATCCAGTACTACATTCATTACTACAACCATATTAATTCCGAACTCCCAGTACAACAATTATCAAAAGTGCACCTATAACACATCCATAACCACAACACTCACAACAACAGCCACAACCACAACATTCACAACAGCAGCTACAAACATAACCACAACATTCACAATAACAGTTATAACCATAACCCATAACCAATATATATATATATATATATATATATATATATATATATATATATATATATATATATATATATATATATATATATATATATATATATGTGCAAGTAAATCACTGTAGGTGCGTGTGATCTAGGTATATGCTGATATATATATATATATATATATATATATATATATATATATATATATATATATATATATATATATATATATACATTCCTCAACTTACGACGAGGTTAGGGACCGACGACCAGGCTGTAAGTCAAAAATGCAAAAATAATACATAGAAAATCTAAAATGGGTGTCTCTTTTTCTTCTCAGCACCACGAGAACTCTCACTTTCACGCTTGCCAGCCATTTTAAAGGGAATTACAAAGAAAAATTCTGTCAGTACACAGCTCGATCACTAACGTCGGGACTCGAAAATACATAATTTGAAAAATATTTTATACGACTGCGGCGGTCGTATGTCCAGGTGGTCGTAAGTCGAGGAGTACCTTACACTGTATATATACTGTGCATTGTTCCTATACTGTAGTTATTTACTTGTGATATTTTGTTTTACTTTACATATGAAATTTTGATAAGTTACCAACAGTAGTCTTGTATTTATGGATCTTTAAAGCAGTAGGTCTGTTAAAGCCATAGCAGGTACAGTACAGTAAGTCCTCATTTAACGTTGTCTCTGATAACATTGTTTCGTTATAACGTTGCTACTCTTTAGATACCCATGATTCCGACAATGTCCCGACCAATTCGTTATAACGTTGTCACCCAACACGCACTACTTTGTATGGTGCATCACCCTCCCTCATTTTGGTGTGCTATGCCCTCTCATCTTGGCACGCTACGGTCTCTCGCGGAGCGTCACAGCGTCCCCAGTCTTTGTTAGGCTTCCACAGCGCACCATTCAAATGGCTTCCAAGCACCCATCAAGTGTTAGTGATGCTTGTGTTATGAAGAAGCAATGCAAGACCATTAACCTTGCTACAAAAATGGAGGGGGAACCCCCTTCCGGAACTCAGTGACTAGCCACCCTCCTCTCCATTACCCACCACACACTCGCTCCACCTCTTCCCACCAGTGAGTACAGTCATGCGCCGGTTAACTTCCTAGATACGTTCTTGGAAACGTGACGTTAACCGAAATGGACGTTGTCCAATCATCACATAAACTTTGTATTTATACTTACGTTTATGTGGAATACTATATACGTACATATACACTTTTGCTCTTAAATCACTACTGTAATGTGATACAGGTGATTAATTTTTATCTCTTGTGCAAAATACTTGGCGTTTATATTAAAATTATTTACTGTTTTACAAGGATTCCAGCAACGCCGGGCAGATGGGGGAGAGAGAGGGTGGGAGCGAGCGAGGGGGCGTGGGGGGAGGGGAGGTAGTACGTTTGACAGTTGGCACAGGTCCAGGTCTAACGCGTGTATATTTATCAGTTCTTGAGTGACTAAGCTTCTCTCTTATAAAAAGCCAGTGAAATGACATGGGTGAATATAATTAACATTGCTGGGATTCTTGTAGCATACTCATTAATTTGAATATAAACATGCTATAATTTGCACTAGACAAAACAATTTTAGTACGGTAATCAAATTAGTACATGTGCACTCCAGCTTTGTACTAAGGTCATTTATTTCTATTACGTTTCTTTTAGGATGGTGTGTGCATGTAAATGGATGAAAATAAATGAAGAAATCTATGTAAATCTACCCAAAAATACCTTTGAAAAACTTTTTTATAAAATGTACTACAGTACTGTACACTAATGTACAACAATTTTTATCTCTTGAGCAAAATATACGACGTTTATATTCAAATTATTGGCTGTCTTGCAAGGATTCCAGCAATGCAAATTATAATCTCGTAACTTTAGTCTGAGATATTATATAAGATAAAAACTAAGCCTAAAAGCCTGGCTGCAGGGGGGGGGGGGAGGGAGGGACGGACAGAGCCAGCCACCCAGCGAGGGGTTTGGGGGGGGGGGGGGGGAGTTGAGGTGATAAGTTTGAGCCGAAGGTCTCTGTGTGTTTATTTAACAGTCCTACTAAACTTCTCTCCTTTTAAAATGCCAGTGATATGACCTAGGAGAATATAATTAACATTGCTGGGATTCTTGTAAGATACTGATTTATTTGAATATAAACATGTTGTAATTCGCACTAGACATAACAATTTTAGTACCGTAATGAAATTAGTATATGTGCACTCCAGTTTTGCACTAAGGTCATTTATTTCTTTTACGTTTCTTTTAGTATGGTGTGTGCATGTAAATGGATGAAAATAAATGAAGAAATTTATGTAAATCTACCCAAAAATACAGTTGAAAAACTTTTTATAAAATGTACTACAGTATTGTACACTAATGTACAACATTTTTTTTATAACTTGAGCAAAATATATGATGCTTATATTCAAATTAATCTCTGTCTTGCAAGGATTTCAGCAATGCAAATTATATTATCCTAACTTTAGTCTGAGATATTATATAAAATAAACATAAAGGGGGGTTGGGAGGGGCGGGAGGTGAGGTGACAGAATGTCTGGTGTTTGTTTGTTTATTTATTTGAGATAAGATTTGACAGTTGGTGCTGACGGCCTGCCTGCGTGTTTATTTATCATTACATAAGAGTGACTAAGCTCTACTCATAATTTGCCACCCAAACGACCTGGGTGAATATAACTTACATTGGTGGGATTCTTGTAAGATAGTAATTTATTTGAATACCTGTATAAACAAGCTATATTTGCAATAGACATAACAATTTTAGTACCATAATCATTTAGTACATGTACAATATAGGTTTGCAAATAGGTCCATTGTTACTGTACAATATTGACTAAATTCACTAGATAACGTACGCCTGGCAGCACAATCTATAAGAATACGCAATGCATAAGTGACTGTGCCCTCTCTAGGGCCATTTAGGTCTGCTACGTCCCATTTTTGAATGTTTTTTTTTTTCAATTTAAATTTTAATTGTTTATTCCTTGATAGAGGAAGCGGGATCCTAGTGCTGTCACTTGGTACCCCTGTACCATAACACCAGAAGCAACTGGCCAGTGTCACAAGTATATACAGTACAGTACAGTCATCCCTTGGTTATCGCGCCTAATTGGGACCCCGCCGATAACGAAAGTACAGATCCTATGGGATTTATTCTAACTGGTTCCAGGCACCCAAGACCCAACCCCAAGTTTCCCATTTTACGACCATTTATACCCACTTAATATATATATAATATTATGGTAAATATCATAAACATACATAGGCTTGGCTAGGTTTATTACAGTGATGAAAAGAGTATGCTTAATACTGTAGTCCACAAAAAGTGTAGCTATGCTTTTTTTATTTGGTCCCCCATCATACGAGTCCGGTTTCTCTCACATCAGGACGCCTGAGTCCTCCGTTTTCTCTCTTAATCTTAGAGTGCACCAGAGCCTTCACTATTCTTAGTAATGCCACAGAATTTGAAATTGCAACCCAATTGCAACTGGGGTTGCAATTGTTGAGGCAACTAGTTATGTCTGATTTCAGCAAATGTGTTATTGTCAATTTGTAGGTGAAAGATTTTATCCTCAATTGATGTAGGTTAACATTTCACCTGTAGGCAAATGCTTAAAAAAGCCAAGTAAGGAAGCATATTCCTTTAACACATAATATCTAATAGGGAGTGACAGTTTGGCAAAAGTTTTCAAAATCTAATTGCTTGGGTTGGATTATTTGTCTATCGGCCACGCTAATTCCGAATATGTTTGAGTTTTTTACATCATTGCATTAGAAGGTTTGTGGATACTTTTGGGTTTGGCATGAAAAACGCGAAAAAACTGTAAATAATAAAGGGACTGGCAATGTGGCACAACCTGTTAAAATCAAGTTATTGAATTGGATTATTCGACTACTGTGTACACTGGTTCATAATATGCTATTGTTTTACAACTCAATGCGCTACAAATTATGCCGATATTTTTGCTGCAAGTCAGCACATACGTATATTTCGAAAACCAGGGCCCAATATTACCAACGGCGTGGATAGATTCCGTGGAATGAATTCAGGACATTCCCGCTCATGGAACATTACCAAACTCCGTAAATGTGCCAATGGCAGGCCAATGGCAATATTTACAGAGTTTGTTGAGGCTCCCTGGACGGGAATGCCCTGAATTTATTCCACGGAATCTATTCACGCCGTTGGTAATATTCGTCCCAGGACTGATCAACGAATTCAGCCCAAGTAGCTTGACTTGGACAGTTAAGGACAAAATCTCAGTCCGTACTTTTGAATAAAATATTGTTCAATAGGTGGTGATATTGAAGTGCTGAAAGTTGTTTTTTCTGTGTTGTTTTGCAGTTAGTTCAAAGGGCCGCCACCAAGATGGGTCGTCCTAAGATTAGCAACACTCAGCTGCGCCAGGGTAACGATAAGGTGTTCGGGGTTCGGATGCCTCTGCCATCTAACAAGTTGCCTCTGAACAAGGAAGTTGGAAGTGCCCTGGCTTATGAAGCAGAAAACGAGAGGTTAAGGAGAAGAACAAATGCTTTTGATTATATGGATGCCACCAACAAGGTGACTGAGAAGGTACTGGATGTGTATAGGAAGGCCACTGTCCCCACTATCTCTGAAATCAGGGTGAAAATGAGAGTCCACGACCTGTGGAGGATGCGGAGGGAGACGATGATGATGAAGGGAAATGGACAGAAATAGAAAAGGAAGAAAACGAAGAACGGGAAGCTGAAGATGAGGTTTGAGGATATAGCTGAGAAGTTGTTTGATGTGGCAGACGACAGCAAAGTGCACGAACGAGAGAAAAGCTTCCTGGCAGCCCAGAGGAAACCGGGAAGGGAGGGCTGCATTGATGGCGTTGACAAAATTGTGACTGCCAAGCTGAAAGAAGAGAGGGAGAAGGAAGCGAAGAGGGCAAAGAAAAGGGCTGAGGAAGAGAGGAAAACTGAGAAGATGAGGTCAAAGAGTAAGGAGGAGATGGAAAGGATGTCGTGTAAAGTGTCGGCAGTGGATGACAGTGCTCAGGAAGAAGATAGTGATTATAAGGATGTCAATGACAATGAGTTCAAGGCTATGGTCGACAGGAGAGCAAGATCAGAGAAAAGGAAAAGGGAGAAAGAAGCCGAGGACAGGATCGGAGAAACTGCTGACAGGTTCAAGGTATCCAATGATGCAGTGGCTCACATCGCAAACACCATCAGAGCTGCAGACAACATCATAACTGAAGGGGACAAGTCTAAAGTGACTAACTGGAAGAAAGTGGAGAGAGTCAGGAAGAGGTCACGAGAACAGAAAAAAGAAAAGTTCAGGGGATTCAAGGTCAGAGGTCTCATGGTAGATGAGAGGATCAATGAGAACAAGATAGTGACTGGTGTAGGTGAGAAGAACCACAAGAGATTCGCCATGGAAAAGAGGGAAGACTGTGCAGTGATCGGCTTCCCTGGTGAGGAGTTCCTTGGTCACCTGGTCCCGGTGGGGGAAAAGGGGGTAGACCTGGCCACCAGCCTGCTGGCCTTCCTGGAGGAGCGCGGTATTGACACCACCGACCTCCTGGTTGTCCTTAGCGACGGTTGCAACAAACTGAGTGGCTATAATCACGGTTTCATCGCCGAGTTTGAAAGGCTGTTGGGACGGCCTCTCCTCCACATCCACTGCCTGATCCACAGTCTGGAGAAGCTCTTCGGCCATCTATTCAACCATTACGCTGGCCCAACCACTGGTCCCGCCTCCTGGAGTGGTGAGGAGGCACGGAAGCTGACCGGCAACGTGTGGGAGCTTCCGGTGGTTGAATTCGAGGCCGTCACCAACACCTACCTCAGGTCTCTCCTGGATGCCATCCCCTCCGTCGTCTGGGAGGAGTTCAGCTGGGACACCCGGTATCTGTTGGAGATGGCCAAGACGGTGGAGTCCGGCCACATTGAGGAGAGATGGGCCAGGGCACGGGCCGGAGCCATGACCAACGCCAGATGGCAAAACACGGAGAGCAGGGAGCTGAGGGCCTACATGAGCACCACCTCCCCCAGCGAGTCACAGAGACGGATGACCTCCTTCATCATCCTTATCTACGTGCCCTCCTTCCTGGAGATCAGGCAGAGGAATCTGCTACTGGAGGGCGCACGCCACCTCCTCGCCATCATCAACTGGGTGAGGACGTACTGCACCCTGGAGGAAGTGGAGCTGCTAACTCCATACCTCCAGTTCAACGGCTACTTCGGCCAGCACGAGGTGGTGCTGGTCTCACTGCTGGCCTCCATGGACAAGAGTGAGAGGGAGTTGGCCCTAAATATCATCAAGCAGCTGAGGAAGAAGGAAAAAAGGCACAAGAGAAAGACAGTGAGGAAAGTGAGGAACCCTCAACTGAATCTGGCAGCCACCAAGCTGTCAGAGTTGGTTGATCTGCAGAAGGCCAGCTCCTCCCCTCCCATCCTGCTCCAGCACAGTGACCAGGAACTGGAGCAATTTCTGGAGGAACCGTACAGTGAGCCAGGTCTGCCCTGCACCACCACCGCAGTGGAAAGAGGAGTGAAGCTCACCACGGAGGCGGCAGACGTGGCCAGCTCTGCCTGGCAGCAGGACCAGGTCACCTGGATCAAGCTGGAGGCCAGGAAGAGAAACAAGCAGAGGGCTAAGAAAGAGGACTACCAGTGCTAGACTGTGGGGACACTGGGACTGAGGGGACACTGTAGGGACAGCCAATGTTAGTGTGCCAACTGTGCTAGTGTGCTGCTGATAAATTGAAGCATACATGCCAATAATAAAGAATGTCTACCATTATTCTTGTTTTTTTTTATGTCGAACCGAAAAGTATCCACAAACCTTCTAATGCACTGATGTTAAAGATTCAAACATATTCGGAACCAGCGTGGCCGATAGACAAATAATCCAACCCAAGCCACTTGATTTTGAAAACTTTTGCAAAACTGTCACTCCCTAATATCTAACCAGTATGGGGAGGATCATCGTGTCTCCGTCAGGGGGTCGTGGAGTGGTGGTCCAGCAGGCGTCACGGATTTTTTTTTTGGGGGGGGGGGGGGGAGCCACGGACATATATGCGATCGGACATTGTTCGGTCGGACGTTAACCGGCGCATGATTGTATAATACAAAATGATTTAGTTTATTTATCTTTTTGGATGTATAATATATATTTTCTAAAAAAATTCCACTGAATTTATGTACAGTGAACCCTCACTTTACGCGGTTAATTCAACCCACAGGGTACCGCGAAAAGTGAGAAACGCGTAAAGTGAACAACATAACATATGGGATTAAATGAAATAGAGACCAGCTGACCCCCAAACTCCACTTTTTCCGACACAATACCTATGTTCTAGTAAAAATAACATCTTAATTTTATGATGGTACAGTACTCCCTCTTTATCGACGGTTTCGATTATCGACGGATTATTTAGACGGATTTTTATTTTGGCTTTATTTGAACTCTGCGGGCCTTGTTTGTACTTTCGCCGCTAGGCGGCACTAGTGGCGTGACTAGCGTCTACCCGCGGCCCGCCTTCCCTGAACACAGACATCAGCCAAGCCGCGTGGGCAACAGTCTTTGATTTTCAACTTTTGCTGGTGGTTCATCACATCAACTTATATCACCATGCCTTTAGATAATCTTGGTGAAGTAATAAGAATGAGTAAGGCCCTCTCTGCTCGTCTCTATGACATTGATCCCTCCCTTGATAGGTCCCTTAAAGCAAAGAGAGCTATTGAAAATGTTATGTTGCCATATATAGAACTGCAGAGGGAAATGAGAAGCAAGAAAGCACAGACCACCATCACCAACTTCTTCAGTCGCCGAGTGCCTGCCATCGCCGAACCTGCCGGCATCCTGCAACAGGAGGCAGAAGCTGCCGACACCTCACAACAACAAGACGTAGAAGCTGCCGGCACCTCACAACAACAAGACGCAGTCCCTGCCCACACCCCTCAAGAAGATGCAGACCTTGACTCATCATACTCATCTGACTGGTCAGGCTTTTAATAAGCCTCAATCATCACACTTGTATATACTGTACACTGTATTGTTTACTGTTCACTTCAATAAATGAAATCGTAAGTTTGCTAGTATTTTTGTCCACTTATTATATTATTATTTATACACTATTATTTAAGGTTATGTGTAAAGGAAACGCATTAATGCTTAAAGGTACATTTATTCAACATATGCTAATAATAGTTAGAAAAATTACGTAACCATCACGGTATCGACGGTTTCTTTATCGACGGCCGTCTACAGAACGTAACCCCCATCGATAAAGAGGGAGTACTGTACATGCACACAATTAATACTTAAGAGAAATAGAGAATTACAGTCGCCAAGTTAATGTCCATTCAAATAATGGACTCAACTCCCTCCCCCTCTTCTCACACTACACTCGCTGGCTCTTCCCTCTCTGAGAAATTTTTGGGGGAAAACCACTAGATTTTAAGGTATAGTAATAAATAACACCTCAAACTAAAGTTAGGATAATATAATTGACATTACTGGATTCCTTGTAAGACCAGGAATATTTTGAATATAAATGTCATATATTTTGCACAAAAGATAACATATTTACTCAAGAGTAAACATTATATCTAAAATTTGTATGTCTAATGCAAAATCTATGATGTTTATATTCAAAATGATCATCAAATTGTAAGAATTCCAGCAATGTAAATTATATTCTGGCCGGGTAATTTGTCTGAATTTTATGAGCTAAAACAAATAACTTCAGTTAATAAAAAAAAAAATATTATTCACACCGTGCCAAATGGTCAGTCGGTCCCTCCTTCCCCCCCACCCCCTACCAACCCTCCTTACCAGATGTGTGGGAAAACCAGAATATTTACCTTTTTAGTAATAAATAATACCTCAAACTAAAGTTAGGATAATATAATTGACATTGCTGGATTCCTTGTAAGACCAGGAATAATTTGAATATAAATGTCATATATTTTGCACAAAAGATAACATATTTACTCAGAGTAAACATTAGATCTAAAATTTGTATGTCTAATGCAAAATCTATGATGTTTATATTCAAAATGATCATCAAATTGTAAGAATTCCAGCAATGTAAATTATATTCTGGCCGGATAATTTGTATGAATTTTATGAGCTAAATAAAAAAATTATACTTCACCCGCGTAAAGGGGTACACGCACCGTTGAATGTGAGCATTCCGGTTTCGGCAGGGTACCGTGTAAACGTGGAAAAGCGGAATGTGAGACCGCGTAAAGCGAGGGTTGACTTATGTAATGCATTTCATGGGGCAAAGGGAGGCTGGGGAACTTAACTTGCGTATTTTATCTATTACTTATGGGGAAAATAGATTCTGTTAAGGTTGTGTTTTTCAATAACGAAACCATGACGTTAAGCGAGGACTTACTGTACTATAATGTAAGCTTTACCTCTAACAAGACTCTCACTGTGTAGATATTCACTGTAGATTGATTATTAATTATGATTGTATAAAATTTCATGTTTAAGTAATTTTGTTAAACTGCAGAGTAACTAAGTATTTTACACATACTGTACCATAATGAATTTGTACTGTTTTATAAATTTAATAAATATATCTCACCTATTGACACCTAAGTTTCTGTTAACCTTTTCTTTGTGATTCTTGCACTTACCAATTTATTCAGCTTTAGGTAACCTCTTGTAGCCAAAGGGTTAAAACAGCCAAAGGGTTAACTGGATGTAACCTGACCTGATGTAACCCATCTCAAATACATATACAGTACAGTACTGTATTATGAATAAATTTGGACCTAATTTTTAATAAGCAAAGAAAACCAACCTCACCCAACCTAAATACAGCAGGTGGGGTTACGTTCCTGAAAAAAAAAAAACAAGTTTGTCAATTTAGGATTCTGAGGGTGAGATGGACTCAAAATTTCCATCGGCTGTTTCCATGGCTACTGCTTCTGTTACTGCTGCTTTTAATGCTAGTGTTACTGCTTCTGTTTCTGCTTTTATTACTCATAGCATTTGCACTACTGCTCTTGCTGCATCATTCAAAGACACATTGAAAACACAGCCTTTTTGCTGCCAAACATGGATATGGAATTGACGTCACCAACACATCAGATCAGGATTCAGTCTGGAAAGTGAAGACAGAATATTAAATGAGGTACTGCAAGAAGGACGGTGTGGTACTGACACATGGAAGAGGAGAAGGGGAATGATGAGGTGGGGAAAGGGAAGATAAGGAGAGGAAGGGAAGTGGGAAAAGATTAGGAGAAAGAAAGAAGAAAAGAAGAGGGACGAGGAAGACTGGTTGCAGAGGGAAGAGTTGATGGGGAGGTATTAAGGATTCAACTTCCTTAGTTACTTCTGTTAGATATTTTTAACTGATTTATGTTGTATCAATGACACCCCTGTACTGCTCTTGTCACAGATAGTTAAGAGGCATAAAAAAAAAATAAAAATTAACAGATTGGTGAAAAATATAGTTTAAGAGTTAATGCTGCAAAGACTAAAGTACAGTAAGTCCTCGCTTAATACCGGGGGTTTCGTTCCTAAAATAGATAAAATACAGGAGTTACGTTGTTGAGCCTCCCTTTACCCCATGAAATACATTACATATATAGAAAATCATTGCCATTTCTATAGAAAATAATGCATACATATACAACTACTAAGTTTGTATTGGTACTCACCGATGGGCAGAGGTGGTAGAGCGAGTGTGTGGTGCGTAGTGAAGCAGAGGAGGAGGATAGCGGGAGGGGAGGAGTATGGCTAGAACAGAGAAGGGGGGGTGGGAGCGGAGGAGGGCGGGCAAGGAGGAGGGTGGCGAGTCATTGAGACTGTGCGTCAAATCTGCATCAAGCCGAGAGAGCATAGCGTGGCCAAACGAGAGAGGGTGATACACCGTAAAATGTAGTCTGTGACAATGTAAAACGACATTGCATCGGGTCACAAATTTTTTGTCTCTAAAGTTTAGCGAAGTAATACCGAAACAACGTTATGTGGGACAACGTTAAGAGTGGACTTAATATAATGGTTGTTTCCAAATTGGAAATGCAGTAAATCCTAAAATAAAAATTACGGTAGACAATAGGAAACAAAAACAAATGGAAAATTTTGTGTTAGCTGTGATGGTAGATGTAAGGAAGAAATCAAAACAAGAATAGATCAAGTAAAAGCAGCTTTAATAATTTAAAAAAACGAATGAAAAGGGACATTAACTTCAATTTGAGAAAAAGGCTGCTGAAAGGCTTTATATGGCAAGGACTAGTGTATCGGTCAGAAAAGTGGACACTTTCAGCAGACACCAGAAAGAGGTTGGAGGCCTTTGAAATGTGGTGTTATAGGTGAATGCTAAGAATAAACTACACACAGGAAACAAAGAAGTAATACGATTTGCAAAAATTTCAAGAGAAATACTTAAAATGTACAGAATTAGAAAAATGAGATACCTACAGTATTTTGGTCATATAATTGGGGATGACGGGATAATAGTAATTTTAATGGGCAAAGTTGAGGGTAAGGGGGCCAGTGGGTAGGCAGAGACTGGGATGGATGAATGAAAATAGAAACTGGGTCCCCAGAGATACAAAATCTTGAAGGGTTGGTAAAAACTGCCTGAGAACATTTAAAGTGGGGCACTGACTTGTAGTTGGCAAGCTTTTCTGTAAAGGTACTGTTAAAGCTGAAAAGAAGTTAGTGTAAAAAGGTGTGGTTGTGTTATGATTAAGATTAAATATTTTTCAACCCCTTTAATTATGGTTTCTCAAAGACAATTTATTTTCTCATGCGTAAATACTTTTAGGACTGCCACTTATAGATTTCCTTTCAGTCAACCCAATTTCTTGAATTTTCTGTATTAGTCTATTTACCAACATTATGTGACTTATCTGTCAAGCTGAACACCCCACTACATGCATCTGCTGGTTTTGAGTATCTATTTAGTCATGCTGGGCGACAAGCCTAGTCACAAGACCATGCGGTCAGATACTCGTGTCTTGCAGGACACGCTATGACTTGTGATATGGAGACAATATTGATATGATTTAAGGACAATGGGGGTTAGCAACCACCAAAGCGTGGGTAATGTACAAGAATTAAATCTAAATTTTGACTAATAAGTAGGTGGTGACATAAAAATGGTTTATGACTCTTTCTGTGGTAGGAGGCCCCTGACAGTGGGACAGTCAAAGCAATAGTGTTGAGGGGTGTTAGCGTTGGGACAGTTACAGAGTCTACAGGAAGATAAGTGTGGGTCATCCCCCGCCTCAGATACTTGCCAGATAGGTCTGTATCCTAACATAATTCGAGCAGAGACATGGTGTTGGATGGATATATTTTCAGCCCATTCACTATCCCTGCAATGGATTGTAGGGAGAAGAGTATAATATATTCAAATATCTTGGTTTGCCATTAGAAAGGAACGTTTTCTATTATCTGTAAGATTGGATGCTATGATGCCACCTATTCATTTTAAATCACTTTATATGTTAAATGCTTGTAATCTATAAGTAAAAAAGTTTGTGTCTGTACTTATACTCTTTGGACGCTGTTTTTCTGGCGGTTAACTCTGTGTGCAATAAACAAGAAAACCCACACCATGGACGTATAAATCATCCCGGGTAATTGAATCTCTACCAGAACGTCGGCAACGAGGATGGGATTATAATACAGTGGTCCCTCGGTTAACGAGTGGTTCAATTAACGAAATTTCGGTTAACGAATTAGCTCCCATAAGGATCTTCGTTCGGTTAATGAAAAAAATTTCGATTAACGAAATCCTTACGACAAACATGGTTTGTTGTGAGCATCAGCTGATGGGCTAGTCCGCCAATACAGTACAATAATCTGTGGCGTCCCCCAAGGCACCAAGATGGGACCACTCTGCTTCCTTATGCTCATCAATGATGCCCAAAGAGAAACCCCTGCTCGCTGGAAATATGTCGACGACTCCACCATTGGGATCAGCGTCAACAATTCTGCTCCCGACTATACCGCCCTTCAGGATTTATTGAACAGTCTCCAAAACTGGGCCACCAACAACCAAGTCACCATCAACCATACCAAGACCATGGTTATGCACATCAACCTCTCCTCCGACATTGTCCCACCTCCTTCCATTACTTTAGGTCCGAACACACTCCAGGTTGTAGATTCCACGAAGCCCCTCGGCGTCACCATAGACAACAAACTAAATTGGAAACCACACGTCAGTGAAGTTATCAAATCCTCCAGTTTCCGTCTCCATCTCCTCCGCCGACTCAAGTCCCTCGGAGTTCCTGCACCCGAGCTCCTCAGTGTTTACACAACATTCATACTTCCCAAGCTCACCTATGCCTCCCCTACCTGGTCTTCCTCCCTAAATGCCACACAACGTAAACACCTAGAAAAAGTGCAAAAGAGGGCATGCAAGATTATTCTCTCCCCTTCCTACTCCACATATCAAGAAGCGCTCAACACACTGACCCTTTCGACTCTCACTGACCATCACCACGACCTCATCTGCAAATTTGGTAAAAAGCTTCTACACCATCCTCGACACCGGCTCCTACTACCACCTGAGATCCCTAGCCCGAGAATTGCTGTTCGACACCACAACCGCATCCAGCTCATACGTGCACTAACTGATCGCTATAAGAACAGCCCAGTCCCAACCATTGTGAAAATTATCAATAACTTGTAATAAACCAGTGTATTCACTCCCAGCAAATACTACTTCTTGCACTGTCACAGTGTTGAAATGCACTGTAGTTTGAGCTTTTCCCCATCCAGCCTTCTGGCTGCCAAGCTCTTTCAATAAACCGTTAATTATTATTATTATTATAATCTGTTCTATGTTTACATTTGTTTCCAGTGGAGTAAATATCAAGAAGGTTGTGTTCTTGAATATTTTTTCATTTTTTATATTAAAATTGTTGGTCATTCTAAAATTTAGCCATCCAAACTGTCTACATAAAGTTTTTCAACTATTATTTTTGGCTCGATATATGTAACTTTATTCATTTATTGAAAACATTTACAGACACTGTCCTAAGGGCAAAGCTGTACTGTACATGTAATCAAAATAATGTACAAAATGATTACTAAAATTTTTGTCTTGAGCAAACTATTGCATGTTTACATTCAAATTAACCACTATCATATAAGAATTCCAGCAATGTAAATTATATTCTCCCCGATCACTTCTCAGACATTTTATAAGCAAAAAACAAAAACTCAATCTAAAGGACATAAATAAACAAATAAATACTTCACTAGACCTTTGGTGCCAACTGTCAAACATGTCACTGTTGTGGGGTAACGTGATGTTTGGGTTCACACTCAGGATGGGATGGAGAAAGGAAACTCACAATGTGCTCTCTGTATACATGTTGTATTGGATGTACAATGCGGCTTGGTGCTGGGAAGGCAGCATGGTTACAAGCGTTGAGTGGAGAGAGCTGGTTGGTGAGGGTGCTCAGAGGAGGACCAGCTTGTGGGTCGCCATGCTCGCCAGCGGGAGCGAGGCCCGCCAGGCAGCGGTGGAGGAGGAGGAGGAGGTGTTGCTTGCTGGTTGGTGTAGGTAGAAAAGAGAGCGGTCACCACGAGGTCAGGTCTTAAATAGCAGAGGTAGGCGTGGCTTAGTAGTTGACCTCCGTCTTGTAAGGCAGCGCTGGTTGACCTAGACCACGAGGCATACACTGGGGAATTCGTGGGGTCGGCTACTCAGCAACAAACAGCGTTTGTAGGGGAGAAATCCACTACAATACTCCCCCCTTCCCTGCAGGCGGTGTAGGAGACTTGTTGTCTGCAGGGTTGCATGGCACATGTGAGGCAGAACGGCGATGGCGTGGATGAGCCGGCCGCTAGAGGAGACAACTGTCTAGATACACAATATCTGTGGGTGTAGAGAGGGAGAAAAAGGGTGTGTGGAGACGATGAATGTTGTGCTTCCCTCATGGCAGGTACAGAGTAGTCAGATGCGCCTGCTGGGGTGTGTGGGCCTGGGTCAGGAGCAGGGGCTGCGTCAGCAGAAGCGGATGAGGGCTCGTGACAGCAGCTGGGTCCATGACAGCAGCAGGGTGCAGGACAGTAGCAGGGAGTACCTGAGGGAGAAAAGAGGGGTGTGTGGGTCCGCACTCAGGCGCATGGGCCGCGTCGGGAGCAGGGGCTGCATTAGGAGGAGCGGCAGGGGGTACTGCTGGGCCGGGGGCGGCGTCTGAGGCAGGACGGGTGATGCGCCTGCTGGGGTGTGTGGGCCTGGGTCAGGAGCAGGGGCTGCGTCAGCAGAAGCGGATGTCTGCTTAGAGAAGCAGTGCTGCTCTAGGGTGTCTAACCTGCGGTGGAGAGACAGTAGCTGTAGAGCCGATGAGAGCTGCCTCTGTGTGGATAAGCCAGTCTTCCATGTTGCTTGAAGACTGGGAGAGTGATCAGTTTCTCCTCCATCCTGTGTGAGTGCGAATCTCTGGGGGTCACCATTTGTGGGGTTATGGGATGTTTGGGTTCACACTCAGGATGGGATGGAGAAAGGAAACTCACAATGTGCTCTCTGTATACATGTTGTATTGGATGTACAACGCAGCTTTGTGCTGGGAAGTGGCAGCGTGGTTACAAGCGTGATGTAGAGAGAGCTGGTTGGTGAGGATGCTCAGAGGAGGACAGCTTGTGGGTCGCCGTACTCGCCGGTGGCAGCGAGGGCCGCCAGGCAGCGGCGGAGGAGGTGGTGTTGCTTGCTGCGGCTGTAGCTAGAAGAAGAGAGTGGTCACCACGAGGCCAGGTCTTTTATAGCGGGGGTAGGCGTGGGTAGATAGTTGACCCCCGCTCCGTGGGCGGCGCTGGTTGACCTAGACCACGAGGCATCCACTGGAGAATTCGCGGGGTCGGCTACTCAGCGACAAACAGCGTTTGTAGGGGAGAAATCCACTACACTGTCACCCCTCCCTCCCCCCCCCCCTCCCAGCAAGGGTTTGGTGGTTATACAGTAGGCTTTAAGTTTTTATCTTATATAATATCATAGACTAAAGTTTGAATATAATTTGCATTTCTGGAATCCTTGCAAGGCAGTGAATAATTTGAATATAAACATATATTTTGCACAAGAGATTAAATTTTTAGTACATTAGTTTAGTACATTTTATCATGTAAAGTTTTTCAACTGTATATTTGGGTAGATTTACATAAATTTCTTCATTTATTTTCATTCATTTATATGCACACACCATACTAAAAGAAACGTAAAAGAAATAAATGACCTAAGTGCAAACCTGTACTGTACATGCATTAAATGAGTACGGTACTAAAATTTTAAGTCTAGTGCAAATTATATGTTGTTTATATTCAAATTAATCACTATCTTACAAGAATCCCAGCAATGTAAATTATATTTTCCCAGGTCAGTTCACTGGCATTTTATAAGAGAGAAGCTCAGTCACTTAAGGACTGATAAATAAACACACATTAGACCTTGGGCGCCAACTGTCAGACATATCACCTAACCTCCCCCTAACCCCTCCACCCTCCCTCCCTCCCCCCATCTGCCCAGCCAGGGTTTTAGGCTTACAGCTTTTATCTTATATAATATCTCAGACTAAAGTTAGGAGAATATAATTTGCAGTGCTGGAATCTTTGCAAGACAGCGAATAATTTGAATATAAACGTCATATATTTTGCACAAGAGATAAAAATTAATCACCTGTATCACATTACAGTAGTGATTTAAGAGTAAGAGTGTATATGTATGATATATATATATTGTGATTTAAGGGCGATTTAGGGGAATTTTAGGAGTGTTTCTGACTTTGTGCATTTTTGGCTTTACTTTGTATGTACTTTTCTGTGAGCTTGAACCAATTACCCAATATCCCATTGAAATAATGGATTCAGTTAACGAACGACTATGGAACGAATTGTGTTCATTAACCGAGGGACCACTGCACAGAGTTGTATGAGTCATGACAAGTGACAATACACTGGTCAACAAAGTTTTTGTTGCATTGCTATAAACACTTGATTCTACCTAATTTGGGTGTGCTGATCTCATATCTGAAGTTAGTTTCTTTCTGTAAGCTCTAGTTTTTTTGCAATCAAGGTATTTTGAAATTTCAAAATTTCGTCTTCGTCTTATTGACCTCGTCGTCTATCTTGAAAAATATGTCATTAAACTGTCATTAAATTAGCTGGGTAATAAACAATAAAATATTACATATTCTAAATTTATTCAACAACACAATTTGAAACATGTTCCATCTAAAACAAAGGTTGAAATTTGTATAAAACTCATTGTTAGGTAAGAAATTTGTTACTATGAGGAGACAAAGCCCAATCACATTTTAGCCAGGTAGGAATTTGCGCTTGAAGCTCTTGCGTTTGTGAAATGTCTCAGGGCACTCTCGTTTAATGCTCCAGCAGTAGTCTGCCAACATATGTTTGTCCCATCTCCCTTGGTAGCGGTCTTCCATGGTCTTGAGATCCTGATGAAACCGCTCGCCTTGCTCGTCACTTACTGCCCCTAGGTTCTCAGGGAATCTATCAAGATGACTATATAGGAAATGGAGTTTGACACTCATATTGCATCCAAGGTCATGAAAGGCTGACAACATGGTTGCTACAAGGGTTTCATAGTTGTCAGCCTTTTTATTACCAAGAAAGTTTTCCATTACCGCCACAAATGAAAGCCATGCACCCCTTTCCTTGTCGTCCATCTTTCTGACAAAGTCTTGATCACGTACAAGTGCACGAATTTGTGGTCCATCAAACACACCTGCCTTTATCTTCTCAAATGACAAAGCAGGGTGAGCAGAGACTATGTGTTGGAAGCATTCACCATCAGTATTTAATGCTCTGACAAACTGTTTCATCAGGCCCAGCTTGATATGGAGAGGAGGAAATATGATCTTTTCTCGACTGACGATTGGATCATTGACAATGTTTGGCATACCAGCTTCCAGAGTCTCACGTAAGGGCCACTCCTTCAGGTTCCAATGCCTGTCTCTAGCTCGGCTGTCCCACATGCAAAGAAAGCAGGGATACTTTGTAAATCCTCTTTGTTGGCCAAGAAGGAAGTTCACCATTTTGAGGTCAACACAAATTGTCCAGTTGTGCTCATGGTATTTTAGCAGGTGAATCACAGTTTTAATGTCATTATACTCCTCTCGTAAGCACACAGAATGACCCACTGGAACAGCTGCATAGACATTACCATTATGTAGTAGCACACACTTCAGGCTACGCTTACAACTATCTAGAAATAATCGCCAGTCATTTGGACTATACAATGGAATCCCTAATTCCTGGAGAAGACCCGGGATATTATGACAGTAAACAAACTTATTCTCCTCTGTAAAGAATGGCACAAAATCCTGTTCCCGCTTTCTGAAGTCTGAAACTTTTGTGGTCTGGTTCAGTAGAGCCTTTTCTTGCAACCTAGAAGCTAGAACTTCTGCTGCATTTTTGGAGAGACCCAAATCACGCACAAGGTCATTCAGCTCTGGCTGACTAAACTTCTGAGGGGTTGATGACTCTGGTGTACCATCAGAAGAATCGTCGGAATCTGCAAGTATTTCTTGAGTTTCATGTTCACTCTCTTGGTCTTTGTCGCTTCCCTCCTCTTCAGCTGGAGACAACCCATTAAAAACTGGAACTGGTAGCTCATCAGAGTGCAAAGTAGGTCGAATTGCTGAAGGGATACTAGGATACGATATTTTATGTCTGTTTTTCTTGCCAACACCCTTCGTATTGATCAGACAAAAATAGCAGTCAGTTGTGTGGTCCTTCGGTTCTCGCCAGGTCATGGGAATTCCGAACGGTAAGCCCTTACGTTTTCCTTTTGTCCAGTCACGCAGCATTTCTTCGCAGTTATGACACACAGCATGTGGAGCCCATTTTTTGTCTTGGTCGCCAAGAGTAAGTCCGAAGTACGCTTTATAGCCGCGCCTCACAAACGATGTTATATTGCGCCTCTGACGAATAAGTGTGAAGTATCCACAAATATAACAGAAGGCATCAGGTTTGTTTACACATTGATTTCTCTTTGTAGCCATGACCAAATCTGAAAGAAAAAACAGACAAAATTATATCTCCCTATTGATACCATAATCGTGTAATTAATTAATTTGACCGCAAACTGCTAGAATGTAAAACCTCAAAATGCATGAAAACTGGAGCATGCAGAACAAAACTGGTTTCAAATATGAAATCAGCAGATCAAAAATGGTAAGAAACAGTAAAGAAATCTCATGCAACTGGGAATTATAAAAAATTTGTTGTCCTGTGATCATTGTTCTCAGATATGTGACGTAGCTTGGTTCATACAGTAGGCTCTCGCCAATAACGTCAATTAGGTGCCTGAAAAATGCCGTTATTAGTGAAAATGTTATTTTTGTGACATTAAAATACCGGGGTACATGTAAAAAGGGTTTATTGGTGCTGCCGCCCCAAGAATTTCACCCATTTTTTCCCCTTTGAAGCTCTCCTAACACTTTTTGTTAGCTGAAATAAAAAGAATTGTTATTCAATCATCAAAATAAAGAATTTGAGTAATATAACACTTACCTTGGGGTTGTTTTTGAGGTGCTTGGTGTGATGATTGTTCCGAGGCTGGGACATGGAGGCTACTGCATCAAACCTCCTCCCACTTCCCTGGCCCCATCTCCGTCCCCATCCCCACGCTGGCCTCTCGCACCTGGTTCACCCACTTCCGCTAACACTTCATCAAACCCCGCAAAGTCAAAATCTTTAGGCATTTCCCCAATGTCATCAATGTCTTCATCAACTTCAACCTCTGTCTGTTGGTCTTCCTCGGCTGGCCGGCGTTGTGAAAAAAAGTGAGTGATGAGTGAATGCTGCTGGGCATTCACTCGCTCGTTGTACTGCTTCTGGTATTTTCTTGAAATAGATTTTACAAATCCAATCATTTGCTCCCTTTCACCTGAGTCAATCTCAATATCTTGGATCATCTCTTGAAGGCTGGTACAGACACCCAATAAGAGTGACAGCTTCTGTGTCGTCACTTTCCTCCGCTCAGTCTCCCCTGCATCACTCGCTGCATCACCACTCTCACCACCTTCTTCATCCTCCAGGAGATCCTCGACATCATTTGTGTTACCATCTTGCATCAGTTCTTCTAAATCTTCTCGAGTCATTTCTTGAAATCCTGGGGCTGGGATACTGCGGATGGTTTCCAACACTTGGTTCATTAACTCTGCTGGCTGCTGTCTCTTCGTCTCGGCACTGGTTATAGAGGCGAAAATCACACAAGTGGGTGCAGCACTGTATTCCACCGAGCATGTGTGAGAGTGAGGAGGAGCGGACAACTACGTCATCAACATGGCGGCAAACAATGCTATCTTTGATGCGCTCGGACGCTTCCCGCGACATCTCCGTTATTCAAGAGAGTCCAGACGTTATTATCGAAAATGGGTATCTATTGTAACTTACTGTTATTGTCGAAAACGTTATTGTTGAAGTCGTTATTGGTGAGAGCCTACTGTACATAACAAATTGGCAACGAGGATGGGATTATAATACAGAGTTGTATGAGTCATGACAAGTGACAATAATCATTGTTCCCAGGTATGTGATGTAGCTTGGTTCATACATAACAAAGAGCGGCTGAGTGCATTCTCTTTTGATAGGTCATGCTGGGCTTATATTTGGGCCCAAGAGATCCTGATTGGGCAACCTTAATTTCGAGAATCATTTATTGATCGAGTTCAACAGAAAGATTTGCAATTAAACATGTGTATTATCTTTTATTTTTGTATTTAGTTAACTAATTTTCTTAAATTTTCTGTGCCTTTTTTTTATATTTGAGATAATTAATAAGTGTGTTGTTATTTTTTACTTTCAGTACTTGAGTACTTTATGAATGAGACACTTTTTTACTTCTACTTGAGTACATTGAACTTTGGACACTTTTACTTCAACTTGAGTAAAATTTTGCCAGTGTAACATTAATTTTACTTAACTAACAAAGTCAGGTACTTTTAACAACTCTGGGTTTTGCATTATTCAATATTTGCACTATATTTTGGGCCCCCAATTATAAATTAATTCATGTTACCACCAATTTATTGTATAACTTACCATATCTTTCTCTCTCTTTTTTCTCTATGATTTGAGGTTATCACTCCACCTCCCTTCCTGTAAATTTTTTAAAGGCTACCACAAGCATATTGTGATGTCCCTATGTCTCAAGATTGCTTTGTGTACATTTTCTAGATGCAATAAATATCAATGATCATCTTTGTCTTTATGCCATACTTATTTTTTAATTATAAACTTGTTTATAAAGATTAAATGATTCATCACATCACATTACTGTGATATCCCCATAAGCTGGAATAATTGGTCCAGAGCTCTTCCAGGAATGATAAATTTCCCGGTAATGAGACGCTTTTTCATCCCCGGAATTTTACTGGATACTGGAAAAAGTTTTCCTAGAGTCTAAAACTACGCAGCTTGCACCGACAGACACTATCATACAACCTCTAAATGTTTCTGAGTGCTGAGGAAAGTTTTCAGAGAGTCTAAACTATGTATCTCAAATTCATTGGAAACATACAGTACAATGGAAAAAAACCTGTTCTTCGGCTAAAATTCATTGCATTCCCCACAGAAACAGAATACAGTTGGTCCTCCTATTACGCGGTCCCACAATCCGCATTTCACCGTTAACGCGGTGCCTTGCCAGAACCTAACATTTTCACATTCCGCGTTAGTAAACCCCATTACGCGGAGAGCGGCTGGCAAGCCGCGCCATTTTTGGATCCAAACCTCCCGCCATCCGCCATGTTGTGTAAGAGGCGCGAAAATGGTGCGCACAAGGTCGCCCAGTCATCAAAACATGACCAGTTCTTCACCCGCCACCCACTACAGCCGGCCCAAGTCAGTGATAGTGATAATTATAGTGAGGATATGGACTTATATGAACTTTGGGGGGTTTGACAAAGAGGCCCTGCAAGCCTCTGTGGTGGATAGTGATACAATTGATACAAGTGATACAGGTGAGGGCCAATAATCTGCCCTCTGCCTCGGAACCAACCGCCCATCCCCGTGTGCCCAGCCATCTTTTCTACAAATGTAAGTGTTAAAAAACCTAATATTATTGATATTTCTCTTAATTATTAATTGTGTGTGCATGCCATCATAAAGTTAAGATAATATTTTTGCTACAACATAGTTGTGTGTCGTCAAAAAGTGGAGTTTGGGGATCGGCCCGGACTCCATTTCAATTAATCCCATATGTTATGTTATTCACTTTACGCGTTTCTCACTTTCCGCGGTACCCTCCGGGTTACATTAACCGCGTAATACGAGGACCAACTGTATTTCAAAGAGACCTCTTGTGTGATTTTCACTAACACAACTATGAAAGGAAACTGAAACTTGTTAACATTTCTGAAATCTTTTAATTTAGCTTGATACTGTACAAATATACCTATAATTTGTACATAACTCAGAGAGGTCGCGCACTTCCATGCACACACCAGCGGCACTCGTCAAATTGGCACCCAAGTAACTGGATTCCTAGCAGATGCTTCACTTTAACCCAGCTGCTGCCACACCTGATATCAACTACCATTACACTAACTCTTCTAATGTTACACTCACATTATCTTCACAAACTTTCAACTTACCAGTACAGTACTGTACTGTACTGTACTGACATCCAATAATTTGAAATTAAACTGGGGGTTTCAAAGCTTCTAAGCTTACAGAAGTAGAATCCTTGAACAGAAGTATTTACGATAAAGTCAAACTTCATTTAAGTAGAATCAACATTATTTGCATAACTAACTGTTGCAACTAAAGTACAGGTACTGCAAATTTTTATGACCTTCAGCTGTTACTTTGACGTTTAACACATAGGTTATAACTCTAAGTTCTGTATTTCATCTAATGATATTCATATAAAATCAATGCAATAGCTTCACTACAACAACAAATAACCCCCTGACATTGATTAGTTAATGGACACCTTGGCATCATACATCACATGTGTTGTAAAAAATATCATAAACTAGACTTCTAATACATCAAGAATCATTATGAATTAGTGTGAAGGTGCAGGGTGTACTGTACAGTATGTCCAAGCAGGCCTTAATACAATTTAAAATTGTTTTGAAGAATTTTTATTACATGTTTCGAATTCAAGAACTGTATTACTGATGTTCTGTAATTTATTTATTTTTTACCCTAGAATAATAAGTGAGGAACCTCCTAGGTAGGCCAAAAAAGGCAAGGGGAATATGTCTTGTTAATACTAAAGACGGAACATGATTCTGAGTAAGTATTCAAGTTGCGTTTCTTAACTGTGCTTACCCAATCAGAGGGTTTAACCATTGATAACTGGTGAATTCTCTTTTTTGTACAATCACCCACTCATTTTCCATCACAACCATGGAAGAAAGCAGAAGCAACAGTTGACCTCTAGAAGCAGAATGTGTAATTAAAGCTGAGTTACAGAGTTAATATTTCATTCCACCACTACAAACTGCTCTTTTGATTCCAAAGCCACAGTACAATCTTCAGTTCCAGCCAAGTAACCACAACCCTATGGGAGGAGGGTAAGTGTCTAAGCCAGTGGTTCCCAACCTTTTTTGGCTGTGACCCTAAATTTCCCAACAATACGGTGTCATGACCCTCAGGCATATAATATATTATATAGCTTGAATGTTAAGCAAAAATTTGTTTGACTATGATAAGTACTATATTTTTAAATTGTCTGAAGGCCTCTCGCGACCCTACTGAGGACACCCTGCGACCCTGATTTGGATCGCGACCGGAGGTTGGGAACCGCTGGTCTAAGTCATGTGGCTTTACATGGTTAGCTAGAAAACTGGATTTCAGAACAAATCTAACTTAGCATTGAAGATGGAGGATCAGTCTAGGAGGCTCATAGCAGTGGTGTATTAGTGTACTGATGAAGTAGCTCTGTTCTAGTTATATCTTCTACATCCAAAGGGCAGTTGTTGCTTCTATTGTCTTAAGAGCAATGATATTGATGGTTAAGGATAAAAAAAATGCAAGATAATTCTAGAGCTGCCAAAAAGGGTATGGCATGATGAACTAAACACCCCCCCCCCCCCAGCCCATAAGGTATGTGTCATAAGAGGAGCAGGTTACTGAAGGGTGTTATGGTAGAAAAGAAAACTATTTACTGTATATTAATGAGATCTATTCAAATGATAGTTATTCTAGTTCTGATTTAAAAACAATAATTTATTAAAGGAGGAAAAACCATAATTTGCACAATCTTTCAAACTGCTCTTCTCAAATCCATTTCAATTAATGAAGTTTTCTATACTTTACAACCTTGTTATCTCTATTGCACAATGTCTGAGCCACAGTAATATGTCTCACCAAAGTTACTACAATACAACACAGCTACAATACAAATTTCAACCCACCTGATAAGAGGCTGACCTAGAATGATGATAACAGCTTACTCTTATAGCAACTTAATTAAGACATTCATTCTAAAACCTCTGACCTCTGACACGGTGAATTTGGTAACATGAGGCGCTTGGCATACAAATGACAAACTCACTTTACCCCCCAAAATCTGTTAGAAGAATTACCTTACATTCCCCTGGCGAGTTTATCACTGGTATACCGAGCCTCTCATATATAACAGCATTAATGGCAAAACTACTCTCTAAATGCTGATCATCATTTCTAAATGTATGTGACAAATAATAAACATAAAACCCTGCAGTAATCTCAGAACAATTTCTGATAAGAAATACGTTGGAAGATATAAATGTATGACACAAATACTGTACAGTACTACTGTATTCTTAATTTTCGTACTAAAAGATAAAAAAAAAAAAAATAAAAATAATAATAGAAACCTTTGGCAGTTTAATAAAAATTCTGTACAGAATCATGAATCATATATATGAGAAGACTTAATAAGAATGAATGATAAAAATTAATAATAATGGCAATTTTATTTTATTTTTTTATCTGGGATTCATAAAACCAAGGCTTGAATTAGGGAACCCCATTTTATGGCTGAGACGATGAGTAAGTGACTTATTAGACAACCCAGCCAGTTACCTTCTGGTAGAGTCTGTCTTACCTTTGGACCTAGAGCACTGAGCCTGTTTTTCCTTAGGATCTAGAGCACTGAGCCTGTTTTTCCTTAGGACCTGGAGCACTGAGCCTGTTTCTCCTTAGGACCTGGAGCACTGAGCCAGCATTCAGCCAGCCATTCTTTTGGATCTAGTGCACTGTGAGAAAGAGGCACTTTCCTGATAAATAAAGTGTAAATTGGCACAAACATACTCTGGATTAATTGAACTAGAATTCATAAAGGAACTTCCCACAATGATATGTTAAGAAAAATCAGTGGGTCAAAGAGTAAGCAGGACCATAAACATATAATGAAATCTTCAAGTCCAGTTATAGTCTATGGGTCATTTATAAAGTGACTTCTGAAATATCAAACCAGTTAAGAAAGGGATGGAGGTCATGAAAACCTAACCCCACCACAACACACACTAGCGAACGTTCATCACTCAAGACAGGCGGCTGTATTCAAGATTGTTGAGCGTAGAGCATCTCTATAGGGAATCATTGTCAGTGTAGTGCACATTCTAGATTGCTCAAACCATGTGTCTTGGTCTAGGGCTGACAACATGTGAAAAGGGCGGCCTTTTTACTATCAGTATGCATATATCTCCATTAATATAAATTTGCACAAGAAATATCCTAGAAGAAAATCGATTCTGAATTAAATTTTACATAAGAAGAAACAATTGACATTCTGACCTAATTATTACTGGAAAAAATAAGTGTGCAGGATACCAAGTTTTACTGTAAAGTACTGTATTCGGAAACATTTTACTACAAGAAAACTTTTTTTCTTAAGAATAATGCAGTGTTTCAAATATTGGAGAGGAATATATTTTTACCAAACCTAAGCTAACCTAACCAAAAAAGAAACACCAAAATAACCTAAGGAACCAAACCTAATGACTCATTTATCAGGATACAGTACATGACTTTTCTAACCTGACTTAACAAGCCAGCTACGTAGCCTCCAGTCTGTCTAGCCAAGAATTCCCAGCTAAGTAATGTAATCACTTCTAATTCAATTAAATGGTGTAGGCTAGTGGTCCCCAACTTTTTGTAGGCTCTGGGCCACATTTATTATTTTAAATACAGTGAAGGGTGCCAAAACTTTGGATCTACATTCCAGAAAAAACCCCTCATATACTGTATACTGTACAGTTATTGGCAGTTTTACACGTCTAACTGTTACTAATTACATACATTTTACATTTACTCTTGGACAGGATGAGTGTATTTACCCCAGTGAGAAGGCTGGCTCTCTCTCTGGGACCAGTCTGGGGTAGATACACACTTCCTGTACACGACAAATTCGGGACAAACGTGCAGTTCCTCTCTCTCTTTCGAACTATAAAGTTGTATCAAGTTATTACATATTTTCATTAATTTCACTCTTACAAAGAATCCCAAATAATTCAAATTTTTGCAATAAACCCTTGCGAGTGCAGACCATTCATCCTGGTGAATAAAATAAATTTTGGTTCAGCATTTTGGAATTTTGGAAGATGACATCCTCAGCACATTTCCTGATGTTCAAAAGTATAAAATGCCGATTCATTTCAGATCAATAATGCCCAAAGAAATTTATATTACAGTGTTCCCAAATAGATGTCTAGTATAGTACCAAAAAATTGCAACTTAAAACATCCAACAATTATCTGAATGATCTGGTAAGAGAGTTGTAAATTAAATTGATTTGATAAATAATATAGTTTTATAAATACCAGTGACATTCATAAAAATTGGCCAAAATTTTCTCCTTATTATAAAAATATATTTATAATTTATTATTACAGTACATTCAAACACATAATACATATAGATGCTAGTAAATGTATAAATTATAAAAGAATTTTTTCATAGGGCTTGCTCTTAAGGTACCCTCCCTATTTTCAAGAACATTCCAGTAATCCATAGGCAATCTTTAAGAATATTTGCAAGCATTGACTACGCTTTGGGCTTTCACTACGCTTCTTGAATACCAACCGTAGACATTACCTATGGGGATATCCTATGCTCCACGTTCTTGAATACAACCCAAAGGCCGACATGAAAATATGGACAGATAAACAGTTAATGCATATAAAGAACAAGAATCCAATCATAGCTCATATGGTGGGGGTTCTAAACTGTCCCAAGTGATAATATATTCTAATGTAACTCGATATCTTTTGTGTTCAATCATCTGTGCATTCCCTTGCCAGACCTGTGTGATATTTTGTATGTGATTTTAGACCACTACTGACTCGCTGTTCATCGACTCTCAGGCACTGTGTGTGTGTGTGTTGCAGCTATCGAGTATCGATAGCTGCCTGCAAGCAAGATATCCGAGGTAGGATGTCGTTAATACAGAGAGGTTAAGATCCAAGGGAGTGGCGAGCCCAGGGAACACATCAAGGGAGAGTGGGCTCTCTAGCACCGCACTCCGACATATAGCTGAAGCCGCTGCCGAGCGGCAATGGTGTTGACCATAATATAGACGAGAAATATCAATAAGAGAATAATATACTGTACCAGGGAAAAGAAAGATCAAGGTTTAACACTTACGTTAGTAGAAGAGATGGGTCGGCATACGAGGATGGGGGCTGGTTCCAAGGCAGAGGACAGATTACTGGCCCTCAGGTGAATCACCATCACTATCCACCATAGTTGTCAGGGCCTCCCTGACAGATCCCTCAAAGTCAGCACTGTCAATATCACTGGCTTGGGCTGGCTGTGGTGGGTTGCAGGCAAAGAAGTCAGTGATGTTATGCTGACGGCTAGTGTTGATGTGGTCGTGATACATCTGGGTGTACTGCTCCATACTTTGGTCTAGAAGGTTATTGAAGACTTCATACCGGCAAACTCCATGGCATCCTTTACATCACCATGAGTTAACTTCTGTTGTTCTCGGGCTGCCGCACCACCTGCCTCCTCACTGACGTCATCGTTTTCTAACAACTCGTCGGCAGTCACCTCAGGATCCCTGATTACCTCCATGATGTCGTCGTTGGTGGTCTCGGAGAAGCCTGCAGCCGTAACACTGTGCAGCTTCTCTTGCAAGGTCCACTGCCACTGCAACAGACTGAACCTCACCAGCCACAGGTTGACTGTGCCTCCCACCTGTGATACCCTGCAACACAGGCCGCCACACTTGACGAATCGTTGCCACAGACAGCTGCCCCCATGCCTCCACCAAGAAATCAACAGCTTTCTTTACGTTAAACATTTTCCAAAACTGTTTAACTCGCACTTCATGCTCCGCCAACTCTTGTTCTGCATCCTCGTTGTCGTCACTCTCGCTATCTGTGCCACTCAGAAGGTTACGCAACTCATCCTTGGTGTTGGTACAGTCGCTCAGGAGCTTAAACTTCTTTGCAGAGAATGCAGCCTTAACATTGCATATCAACTCCTGGTCTGTGGGCTGGATTAACGACGTAGTGTTGGGAGGAAGGAAGATCACTTTTACATTGGGGTGACGATCCAACAGTAGGGGTGAGTGTCCTGGTGCATTGTCAAGCAGCAACAAAATGTTGAATGGCACATTATTTTGCGCGCAGAATTTCTTGACGTCAGAAACGAAACAGTTGTAAAACCAGGAGAGGGACAGACCAGTGAACATCCACGCCTTACGTGAGGTTAGCCAGTGGACATTTAGCTTGGTCATGTCCATGTTCTTGTAGGAGTGCAGCTTGCGGGCTGTGTGGATCACCGACAACTTGAGCTTACAGGTACCGGAGGCATTGGTGGTAAACAGGACGGTGATGTGCTCCTTCTGCAATTTCCGGCCCTGTCACTTGCTGGCAGACTAGACAACGAAGGTCTTGGAAGGTAATTTTTTCCAAAACAGACCGGATTCATCCATGTTGAACACCTGGTTGTCAGTGTACTGTCCTTCCTCCATAGCTTCTCGTAAGAATGAAGGAAAATCCATGGCGGCAGCATGGTTAGCACTAGTTCCTTCACCAACAATGTTAATGTTGGTAATCTTGTTCCTTTTCTTAAACCCTTGCAGCCACCCAGAGGAAGCAGTGAAGGGTTTGGGCTCTGCAATTCCCATCTTGCGCACCACTGATGCGTACAGTTGACGTGCGTAGTCCTGCACTGCCCGCGTGTCGACCGCCATGTTACATCTTGCCTGATGAATTAAGTAGCTCACCAGCAAGTCCTCAGTCTTGAGCAGCACCTTATTCTGACAGTACTTCACCATTGAAGCACCTGCAGACTTTGTGATGCTCATGTGTTCTTTAATCTTGGCAGCCTCCTTCTTGATCGTCCGGACCGTAGATTCGTTCAGCCACGCTAGCACGCCAAATCAACTTGTCTCGTTCCTTTCTCTAATTCTTGCACGATCTTGTACTTAACTTTGTAACTTAGGGCACGTCTTATGCTCTTGGGGTTGGGGCGGCTGGGTCCAGGTAAATCAAGGTTTTTCTGGGGTGGTGGGGGTCCAGCGGATGCCATTGTTGAACAGATTAGCAAGCACAAGAGAGAACAGTATACGCGGTGACTGAGAACAAAGAGACTGACGCGGCTGGGTCAGACGCTCCCTCCCGTGCCAGGCCACGTCATATAACATTAGACTAAACACAGCTAGCGGCGGAGGGAATGCATGGGTGGTAAGGATGCGTGGCCCAATCACAGTCCGATACGTCATATGATGTCAGCGATAACGCAACAGCGACCTAATGCGCACCCCGCACTGCGCCGCTTCCCGCGTATGGTCGAGAATGGACCAAGTGAATAAAAAATGGAGTGGAGCGTCTGGACCTCCGGCTGCTCTCTGCGTAAATGACCAAATTTACCGAGTAATTAAAGCATTCACATTCTGGCAAGGCACCGCGTAAATGACCAAACGCGTAAACCAAATCCACGTAAATGCAGACTATACTGTACATATAAAAAATATTTTGAAACCATTTATTCATGCACAGCAGATTGACCTGACCAATGGCAAAATGAACAGAATTAAGATACAGTATATGCAACAGAAATGAGTAAGTATTGTACAGAGACTTAAAACACTACTAAAAGTAATGGGGAGCCACACAATACTGTAAGAGACAAAACAGATAACCCCCAAAATACTTGATTGTCGTATCAATGGAGTATTTAGGAAGAAATTTTTGTGTATTTTCCACCTGAAGCCATAGTTTTTTAAAATAATATAACAGTACCAGTAAATGTGAGAATAAATAAAAATAATACCAATAAAAAGGTGCAACCAAAAATCTGTATTGCCAAACCAGTAAATAAAAGCCAAATGAAAGTCTAACACAGTTGCAATTTGCATATAACTGTACAGTAAACCCTCGAAGATTCGGACCTGGGAAATCCAGATTTCGGAAGATCTGGACAAAAATTTTGGGGGTTCTGGGCTAAGAAGCCTCCTAGAAGTTTCCCTAAGAAACATTTCCAAACCAGAGCTAAGAACATTTTAGGCCTGTGGGCGCTGCTTGACCCATTGATTGCTTGGATGCAGGTGCCCAAGGAGGTGGGAAACATAAACAGAGTTGACAATTGTTGTTTGTGGGAATATTATTTCATTCACTCTAGTAATGATACAATGTTTCTTATTACAGTAGAAGTCCAAAAATCCGGACTGCTTGGGGATTGGGTCGGTCCGGATTTTCGGACTTTCCGGATTCTCAGGCAGTACTTTTAAAATTCAAATTTAATGAAGAATAAAGAAGAAATGAACATGTACATTTTGATAGTTTATTCATTTGCAAATATAGCATGCTTCATTTATCAAAACGAGCAGTTTTAATGAAAAAGCTGTCAATTCTAAATTTTATTCTTTGCCTTTTATATATCATAAATTGTAGACTTTCCAATGTCGTATGTTTCCATTAGAACAGTATTGCTCACACCACGTTCTAGTTTCTTAATTATTTCAAGTTTGTCACTCAATTTCAATGTGTTCTTCTTTCTCTTCACACAACGAAGTTTATCTACTTTAGGAGCCATTATTATGGGCTTGTACAGTACTCTGTAAATGGAAAGAGTAGGACTCAAAATATTGTTATATTACAATGGCATTCTATTCATACTGTGCTTGATATAATGCACTCACAGAAATGTAATATTTTTGCTGAACGTACGTATTACAGTGGAAAGTGGGATAAAATCGTGATGAAAACAATGACTTTCGCTTTCTTTCGTTCAAAAGATGTTACCGTAATCGCTTTTCGAATGGTTTTCAGTTCACAAACTGTTGTATTACAATAATATTCTATCCTAATTGACTTGAATAAATACTACGATACCATATTTCTGAATATTTTCATTAAAATCCATCAAAATCATTTTCCTTGTCATCGTCTGCAGCACCAAACAGCTTCTCCCAGTCCTCTCCTTGAACAGGGCGAGAGGGTACGTGTTTTTCGAATCGTTTTCAGTTAAAAAACTGTTACATCACTCGTCTATTTTACGTAAACTGTGCCTGAATGAATATATTCTCGGAGATAAATGGTAGTTTTGTGGAAACGTGACGTATTTCAATGTAAAATAGGATAAAATACATGACGAAAACAAAAGACTTTACCTAAGCTTCCGATGTTCTTGAGATGTTTCTCGTTTTTTTAATAGTTTTCGGTTAAAATTCTGATATATTACAATGATATTCTATTCATACTGTGCTTGATATAATACATTCACGGAAATGTAATATTTTTCCTGAAATTACATACGTATTACAGTGGAAAGTGGGATAAAATCATGACGAAAACAATGACTTTCGCTTTCTTTCGTTCAAAAGAGGTTACCGTAATTGCTTTTCGAATGGTTTAGTTTAAAAACTGTTGTATTTCAATAATATTCCCTCCTAATTGACTTGAATAAATACTTGAATGGAAATATACAATATTTTTGTTGAAACTACCCGGGTTTCAGTGTAAAGTGTCGTAATAATAAATGGTAAACAATTTGCCTTCAGCACTTGTGTTTCATGCACGGCGAGCCTCAGTTTATAGGACGTAGAGCGTTTTTAGTGGTCTTGTTGTTCCATTACCCTCAAAAACGTGGGTGGAACTATAAACGAGGAATATCATAAATTAACGATTTCTTGGTCAAAAAATCAGGGTTGACTGATAACGAGGGGGGGTTATAGACGAGTATATACGGTATGTTGTCACAGTTTGATTGCCCATTTTAAAGTGGCGACCACGTGGTCGCTTGTTGTCGCTGTGCAGCTGTGGCGCTCACGCATGCGCACATGCACACAAATGCCCGCTAAAAAAAAAAAATCGTTTTTGAAAAGTCCGGATTCTCGGGTGGTCCGGATTTCTGGCATCCGGATTTTTGGACTTTTACTGTATGTTATCATAGGTAAATGCCTGGTATATATACGGTAATTTCCTTTACATGCATAGTAAATATGTGTGTGTGTGTGGACACACACACACAAACCACATGCAAATAAATAATAATAGGAAAATCCTCTCACAATCAGAAACAAATTTATTAAAAATGTGACAGTATGCCCTCAAGTCCGTGCTCTATTAATAAAGTAATAGAGCACAGACTTGAGGGTAAACTGTCACATTTTTAATAAATTTGTTTCTGATTATTTGTGAGAGTACTTTTCCATTATTATTTGTATGTGTTTTGTGTGTGTGTACACACACACACACACACACACACACACAAAACAGGGGGCCCCCCTGTACTGTATTTTTGGTGTTTCTTTTATCATTTATTAATCGCCAGAAAATCAGGACATTCGACTTTTCTGGAAAGGTGGTCCCCCTTTTAGTCCAGATCTTTGAGGGTTCACTGTAGTCCCTGGCTCACCATAGCAATGCAGACACCCCCTACACCGATTCCCTAGCAACGCTCTCCCCACGTCCCACCTCCACCTGCTCTCCCACTGAGCTAGCCAGCTAACTCATGGGTAAAGAAATATACATTCCCTTTACATTTTTCCCCTTAGGACAATTATTTCTTTTACCTTTTCATAATATGTATGTAGGATGGTGTGTGCGCAAGTAACTCGGTAAAAATAAATGAAGAAAGTTACGTATATCTTCCCCAAAATACGAGATGAAAAACAACTGTAACACCAGCAGCCTGGTGGTTATAGTAATGGGTCTAACCTGGCTACAGTGCTGCCAGTGATGTTAACAGGCACAAATGTGAAAAGAAAGTTACCTGTATAAGTAAATCTTCATTTGTATCACATATTTGTAATTTAAAAATAAATGTTGCAGGTATGGCACTAATAGATTGTAATGCTTGGAAGAGCTCAGAAATGATTACTGCTTAGCTACCTCTGAAGAGTTTGGTGTCTGCCGTATGGACAGTAATCATCTCAGATTATCGTCATCAGTACAGTACAGTACAGGTTGTACCTCTCTAGTCCGGCAACCTCAGGACCTGACCGGTGTCGGACCATGGAAATTCACCCTTTTCCTGGATAGATAGTGACTTGTGCTTGGAAGCACTAGCACCACTTTCTCTGCTTCATGGTCTCTTTGAAGACATATTGAAGGGTTAAATGTCGTATAGTAGCTTCTCAAATTTCGCGAGGTTTTAATTCGACGTTTTCTATTTGAACACACAAAAATAACAACACATTTAAAAATTTTGACGGCGGAAACTCGAATTTCGACAGGTTTGAACGGCCCACCAACGTTCAGATGACGGGCACAATCTGTAAACAGAGTCATTTCTCTTATGTACAAAAGATTCATTATTGTTTATTACTGAAAGTTTTTTTGATTGAATTAATGATTGTGTGTGCAAAATGAGCAATACAATTCATTAATAATATGTAGAATATTAAAACACGAGGAAATAGACAGCATTGTTTTCATTGATTACAAAAACCAGTGACTGACTGGTTCTACATATAAAACTTAAGAAAATAAGACCTTGGTTGTAGCTGTAGTAAAATTAATATGGTTGTTTTAAGTAATGTTATTTAATATTAATAAATGGAACAATAGAAGTAGCTAACGATAATGGTAAAGAAAAAAGAGAGATCGCGTATGTAAGTGCGCACACGTGAAAACATATCGTCATTACGTTACATAAGAATATGAAAGCAACACTTATTTACTGTTCATATATATTTTAATTAATGTTTCTAAATTTGTCTTTATTGAATTGATGTTTGTGTGTGCAAAATTAACAATACAGTTGTACCCTGCTTAACACGGTTTCACTTAACGCGATTTCTCATATAAGCGGTGCCTCGCCAGAACCGAACTTTCACTTAACGAGGTTCATCTATTCATATATGCGGGAAGCGGCGCGGGCACGATGCGCACAAGGTCGCCCAGTCATCAAAACATTACCGAGTTCTTCACCCGCCACCCACCACAGCTGGCCCAAGTCAGTGATAGTGATAATTATAGTGAGGATATGGACTTATATGGACTTTGAGGGGTTTGACAAAGAGGCCCTGCAAGCCTCTGTGGTGGATAGTGATCCAATTGATACAAGTGATACAGGTGAGGGCCAATAATCTGCCCTCTGCCTCGGAACCAACCCCCTATCCCCGTGTGCCCAGCCATTTTTTCTACTAATGTAAGTGTTAAAAAACCTAATATTATTGATATTTCTCTTAATTATTAATTGTGTGTGCATACCATCATAAAGTTAAGATAATATTTTTACTACAACATAGTTGTGTGTCGTCAAAAAGTGGAGTTTGGGGGTCAGGCCAGTCTCTATTGGAATTAATCCCATATGTTCTGTTGTTCACTTAACGCGGTACCCTGTGGGTTCAATTGACCTAGTTAAGCGGGGTACAACTGTACAATTTATTAATAATACGTGGAATATTAAAACACACGAGAGACGAGACGGCTGACGGCATTGTTTTTGTTAAAGCTTACAAAACCAGTGACTGATTGGTTCTACATATAAAACTGAAGAAAATAAGACCCTGATTGCAGCTGTAGTAAAATTAATGTAAAAAAATTAATATGGTTGTTTGAAGTACCTGTAATGTTATTTAATGTTAATAAATGGAACAATATAAGTAGCTAACCATTAATGGTAAAAAAAAAGTGAGACTGCGAGTATGTAAGTGCGCACATGTGAAAACATATCGGCATTACTCTACATAAGAATATGAAAGCAACACTTATTTACTGTTCATATATATTGAAGGGTTAAATGTTGTACTCTGTATAGACAAGCAGAGAGAGAGAGAGAGAGAGCAGCCGAACTGCCGGATGTAAACAAACCTTAATTTCTCGCGGCTTTGGTGTTTTTTTTTTACGGGGGATTAGCCCACCCGGGCATAGGCCACTGACCCACATTGGAGCATGAGGGGCGAAAAGTTAATACTCCTGTAATAATAATAATAATTCAGATAAGTAAAAAAAAAAAAAAAAAAAAAAAAAAAAAAACGAAGCTGCCTATCTACCTATTGGACAAACTAAAATCGTTCCGGACCACAGGAGTTTCCGGACCACAGAATGCCAGACTAGAGAGGTACAACCCGTAGTTATAAATCGAGCTTTTATATTTACAAGAATTAGTTTTTAATTACCCTGTAATTAAAAATAATAATAATATGTTTAAGTAAACAAAAATATATTTTTAATTCTGGAGTTGGGTTAGGTAGAATTTAGCCTACTGGAGACAGCAACTGGGGGATTCATTAGCTTACGGAAGATCACAACTTCACATATAGGATGCAGACTGACTTTTTTAGCCATTTTTCAGACAAAAAAGTGCATCTTATATGTCGTAAAATATGGTAACTGTAGGACCAACATCTGGCAGAGAAGGATTAGGCAATGAAGGTTTACCGCAAAATATTTGCACTATCACAACAAATTGAAATGGTTGAAACAGCATCAAACATCATTTCATTTCATAAGTTATTAATCTACAGTCCTTTAAATTAAGTACTGTTTTGTGGCATAAGTTCCACTGTCAATTAAGGAAGAAAAAAAAGTGAGGCTGAAAGAAGTGAAGAAGGAACTTCAGACTCAAGTTTTTTGCTGGGAGATTCCAGTGAGTATTTAATTCACAGATTTTTTTGAAGGATAATGGGATCAGAGTTGTATCTACTTCATTAACCCTTGACCAGCTAGGTGAGGAATTGTTTGTACTGTACACTGGGGTGACTTTACAGTGTCCCTGCTTCAGAATGCTACAGCCCCTTTAGTAAAATAGGCTCTGCCAGGAAGTGTGAGATGTTCAGGCTCAGGTATTTCACAAGTCACTTAATGAATGACCTACCGTTTTAGGTCATAAAATTAAAGTCAAATAAACCTGAATAAAAATATATATTTACAAAAAGATCTGTGGCACTGCCCATGGTATAACACATTATATAAACAAAAGAACATTAACAAAAGTAATCCTGAAATTTAATTTCAAAATAACAATCCTTATTTGATATCAGAAGTGTTCAAGGAGAAGGCTATATTAAAGTTATATTTTACCTTGTGTGACAGCAGCTGTTTTCTAAATTCCACTGAAAATCATTCATATTTAATATATCCTTATAATGCCTGCATTTTCACATATAATTAAAGCAGCCTTGTACTGATGACCCCATACAATAGATACAGCACAAGTGGCTTGTGAAAATGGCTAGGAATGAAGGCTCACATCGTTAAACCATTTTGTTCATGTAAGCATCACTAGATGCTTAGTGCCAAAGTAGGACTGGATCCTAAGAACTGTTAGATTCCTGATAGGTAAACTGGATCAGTAATATTGCATTGGTAAGTCAAACCAGGCTTGTGTATCTAAAGAATGAGGTGCAGCCATCAACAAACAAATAAAAACTGGGTGACGACACTGAGTAATATTCAGGAAACACAACCAGTCAACAATTCCAATCACAACATCACTTGAAACTTAAAATAATAATAAATAAACACCAGGACACAAATGAACACCTTTTCATTGGTAATAAAACGTTTTTACATAATTCTGTGGTGCATATAAAGGACAACACCAAAATATGTCAAAAATGCTTTGTCTGTAATTCAGGCTCTGTTAGTGTGCTACACAACTACTGTGTTCTCCTGAACATAAAGACACGGGTATACAAACATAACATTATATCAGTGTAACCTTACAACATAACATAATCCAAATTCTAAATACTTATAAATGATTGATTGACGCAGCAATGATAAAACACTTGAGGAAAATATTTCACATATTAATTTTATAAATAATTTGTAAAAAAAATCTTAAAATTATCATATAACTGTACAAAAACCTTAAGTATAATGTGCAATAACAAGAACAGCTAATGTTTCCTGGAAATAATGCTAATCAAATTGTGCACAGACTGCATCTAAAACAATCTTCTATTTCATTTATTTAATACAAACTTCTATTTCATTTATTCAAACCTTGGTACTTATTATCTACAACAATGGACATGAACACACCTACAAATCCTATGAGGATGAGTGGCTGATTTGCCGCACATTGGCCACATACAGTACAAACAGACTCCAGCTTCAAAATAAATGTCTTCAATTCACTGAGGATTCAAATTTCTTTGACCTGACACACACAAACACTAATTAAAGAACAGCACATACTAAGCTTATCAACCATCTATCAGACCCTAGCTACACTGTATGGTGCAAATAACTCTTGAGATTTCAAATGTTGTACAAGAAGCCAAAAAGAAGTTACATCAAACTCAGCACCTCTAATGTAACTTGTAAATAATGTTACTCAATGGTGTAACTTTTAAATGATGCTACTTTAGTGCTATAACTTTTAAATAATGTACTTTGTGCTGCAACTTGAAATTTATTTTACTTTGTGCTTTAACTTGTAAATAAAGTTACTTTTGATGTAAAATGTAAATGAAGTTACTGTACTCAATGCTTCCATCATTTGGAAAGACTTGGTGAAAATTTTCCCCATGAAAGTGATGAAGCACCTAGAGCTCCCTTTGAGTTATAAAGCACTTTCTTTATATAAAACAGCCCTTATTAATTCAGTTACCAATAAATAGAGGTTTTAACACACTGAAAGCCTGATTAACTTATCACTGAAGGCTTGCCCAGCAAAACTTTTATTTATCTAATACTATGAACCAGTTTATGTAACTATCCTGGGTAATAAACTTTAATGTCTTTGTTAATAATCATAATTTATTTACTGTACTATCCAGGGTGGGCGAGATATAACCGACACATAACATGCAGCTGCCTGAGTAAAAACAATGTGTGTACTTCGACTGCATATATTTTTTACATGTGTATGTTATGTATTATGCAAGATGTGTAGTATGTAAATGTATACTGTGCAGTATGTACAGTATACAGTACAGTATTATGTATCTTGTATGATCATAATGGCAGAATTTATATAGGTTTAAAGTGTCAAGCCATTTCTTGCCAACCTTTATATAGTATAAGGTATCCCAACAAAAACATCAAAGCTATGGTATATTGAGATAATCAAGAAACCAGTTTACCAGATCTTGTATGTATATCATTTTCTAAAAATAATCTACCTTTGGCCACAATGTTCTTCACATTTTATTACTCAAGTTTGTTATAGAAACATCAGTGTCATAATGTAGAATAACAAAAATTCTAGTGAGAGAGATGAGACTTTTGTTCAACCCTAATATTCGTAATGAATATAATGTCCCCCTAATAATCATCTATGGTGAAATCATCTCTTTTAAGATTTTAACAATATAGTACTGGGATATTGCTATATATTATTGCACATAAACTATAACAAAAGCTGGTGAGAGAAATGGTATAACTTACTCATCATTAACAATAACAAAAACAAATACCACAAGTCATAATGAAATTTTCATTACCTCCCAAAGTACCTTAAATATTACTATTCCACAGGACACAAGTACAGTAAATCATTTTGTACAAGACAAATTTTCAGTTTTATATTAAACCTCCAAATTATTGAGTAAAGAAACACACACACACCTCCCATCCTGGGCCCAGAGGAACACAGATTTGTACATTCATTTCCTCTTGTAACATGGCAAAGGGAAATACATTTAGTTACAGATCAGCCTCAGAACAACTATGAAAACTCTCTCCTTACATTTTTGTATTATAGCTTAACCAAGGCAGTTAGATGCAAACAGTACAAGCAGGGATCGATTTATAAATGGTTTTCTGGAACAGAACCCTTTCGTAAATTGATGGACACCTGTACAGTACTCCATTTAGGTTGTAAATATAATGTACGAGCCTTTGAGAACCTAGGTCTGGATCTAACTGTATTTTTTTCTTATCACACTCAAACTTTAAGTATGTGGTGCAAGGCTGAGATGCATCATATTTCCTCTATGAACTCAAAATTACAGCCTTATTTTCAGCTACTTGTTTCCTTAGAGAAACCGAACTCATATGCCCAATATAAGTTAGTTATACATTATATGCTCAATGATATCATGACAAAAACTAAATCAGTTTCTCATTACAGTATCAGCATTAACATCAATGCCAACTCTAAAGAAACAGTACCATAGATATTGCATAACAGCATAATTACAGTACAAGAAAAAGTATGTGTCAACTATAAACTGTACAAATGGGTTATTATTTGAACTCTTCCTGTCATCACTTATGCTGCTGGTAATGCCTGACCATTCTACCTCACTCTCTCTCTCTCTCTTGTTACATAACTCATTCAATGTTATATAATTACTGAATATACTTAAATACCAAATCAATCAACAAGGTGTAAAGATGAAGGTCTAAGGATAAAATGATCAAGTCAAGGAATGGAATGTGCAATGAATAGGGTGATCTAAGAACATATATGATGTGAAAAGCGAATGAAATGGAGCTGGATAAAAAAGTGATGATATGAGGTTGAAAAATCAAAACTAAACAGAAATGGCTTGGATAAAATAAAAGTGGATAAAATAAAAGTGAATAAAAGAGATTTTGATGTGTTTCTAAAAATGTATTGGCAAAGTAAACAACTGTATGGTAGAATAATGATTCATATCAATATTAATTAGACAGTAATTAATGGATAAACTAAGGGGAAAAACAAAGGATGGTATGTACGTATGTATGTATGTATGTAAAATATAGAGGGTACAGGTATATATATGGCATGCTTAGATAATAAGTTCAAGAAGGAAATTTATATAAAAGTAGAGCTAATAAGAACCCCTCTATCTGGTACTACATGTTTTGAATACTACAGTAGTTATAACCAAAATGCTCTACATATAATGAATTGTAATAAATGAAAGAAAACAATGAAATGAGGTAGCACTGAGGTGTTTGAGCACATGAAGAATAACTGAGGTGAGTACTAGTGCAACAAAGGGAATAGAAAAATAGCAAATGGGCACCAAAGGTCAGGTGACATTATATGTTGGCGAATACACTGTATACACTGGAGGGGAAGGCTAATCTTGTCTAACTATGTTTAGTAAAAGTCTATTGAGCTTGAGGATTAGGCATTTTCTATGCTGGAAACAAATATAAAGTGTAGTTATTCTGAAGGGCAAGCTTACACAAACCACTCTGCCATATACATCATATAATAAAAAAAGTTTGAAAAGTGACCCTTTTTTTCTATTTGGGCACTGTTTGAATTACAGAGGCTTCTCTCTATGCTACTGGACTGGAGAGACACTGTTACCAAAGGAGATCAAGAGAAAGTAGTGACACATCCATTTAACAAAGAATGAGACATCAAGCCATGGCAGGATAAATCCACACTGTTTCCATCATCCACCACCTCTACATTGCCCACCTGGACAAAATTAATTTGAGGGAGGAAGGGCGACTGATACAGAAGCATTCTCATCTTTCAGATTTTTTTTAAAATAGGAAGCTACTCCTGTCACCTTAACTGTGCTTAGACCCATATCCCCATGACTCACACACAAGACTTGCCCAAAGGTAATTAAGCTGGCTTAGCTACTTACATGCAGAGTGCTGACAAAATATGTATTGTTCCCTATTGACTCAGGACATTCCCAACCCCCACTTTCTATCTTGATGGCGAGGAGAGAATGTCAATCTCTATTAGCTTAGCACTGGAGGTGAATATTTTCAAATTTTTTTCATACGATTTTCAATCTTTTAATACTGAACATTTAAGTAATAAACTAAAAAAAATATATATATGGGGGCAGGGTTTTAGCGGATTAAAATGAAGTACTGCACAGTAATGAGAGCTGTGTACCCCATCTATCCCAGGTATGATAAACCAACCAGTAAGAACATAATCATCCAGACACAATCAATATGTAACTCCTGACACCACCACACTAGTCCAACTATCCCCTAACATGATATAAGTACAAAACAATCTGAATAACCCAGTACTGGAGGGACCCAGACTATACTGGGCTTGTGAATTTTCCAGTTTTTTATAACAAGTTCCTCCTCTCAAAACGATAAAACATTTCTATAGTGAAGGTTCCCAAGTAAGTTACAATTCAGTTTTTCTTGTAACAATAAAGAGACTGATGAGTCTTGCCAACAACCAGAGTCATAGCACAGTGTGATGGGGTCAACCTCTTCCCGGTATCATACACAGAAAAGTATCAACATCATAAGTGCCAACACAACAATGTCTATGAGCCAGCCTCACAGTTCATATAAAATAGGTCTAAACCAGTAAGTTACTTCAGTTTGGGGAGAGACATCATGCTAACGACTTGTGATTTTACTTCATTGGAAGACTTCAGATCATAAGGTAAGGTACACTCAAGTTAATTCAGTAAAAAGAATTGTGCTTTTCATTATGACTATAATCAGAGGCATACCGTATATTGCGGCCTATAAGGCGTCGGGGTGCATAA